>JAPYZR010006679.1:0-15631 GCA_030522945.1 Trichopria nigra
CAATCCTTCGAATGGTGACCCATTTGAAAACATTTAAAGCATGCTCCTTCCGGTCTTTTTGGCAGTCTGCAATCTGACGCCACGTGACCATTTTTACTGGAGTTGAAGCATCGTAATGTAGAGGGTTTTCCACCGACCATCTTCTTTTCCGTTGACAACTTCTGTAAATCAGTAACTTTAGACGAACTCCTGTTATTCCCGTCGGCGCTCTTCGTGTTTTCTTTGAACGTAATCTTCTCGAATGCGTTTAAAAGAACTTTCTTCTCGCGAAATTGCTGCATGCGAGCCTGATTGCGTAATGGGATGTCCGATATACCATCTATCAGATAATCAATTAATTCCTCCTCCGAAATGGGCACCGTATTCGCCAATATTAGTTTGTCGTGAAAATAATCACAAAATGATTCATGCGACTTCCACACACGATCTTCAAAAGTTTTCCGCAACGTTAATCTGTCCTGTCGATGATCGAACATCGCTCCAAGTTCAATTAGAAGATTATCTATCGTTAGCCCAATGTATTCCAGCTTCGCGTGAAGCCATTTTAAAGCTTTCTCTTTCAATTTCGAACACATCCATGAACACAATCCATTCACCCAAATGTCACAGCGCCACGTCACGTTCACTTTCGCGAACTGTTTAATAAATTTTCAGCTCCAATACGATCCGCCATTGACCGTTCGGTCAATCTCAGAAAGTTTTGAAAGCGTTTTAATATTATAAAGTTTCTAATACCATCAGTCGATAATGATATAGTACTCAAAATTGCCATAGCTGTCGCCACTAATCGACGTGCTTATAAATTATATATTATATATTATATTATATTATATCATTTTATATCTAATAAAATGATAAAATTTACCTTATATTACTAAAATAATATATATATAAACATGAATTATTTTTTACACATAGAAAACCTTGTTTCTTATTCGATTAATTGGGCAAAGTTTTCATCAATGCGTATTTTGCCTTCTTTGCCATCGTTACTTTATTCCTAAAAGATAATAAATCCATTGAAAAAATTATATTTAAACAAGAATCATGCATTACGTACGATAAAATAATTGAACTCTAAAAAATAATCATATCTATTAAATATGGTACATAAATATTATATAAATAACCAAAAATAAAAGATTTCTTAATTATAGGTTTCGTTTTTAATACAAATTTGTAAATATACAATATAATATAATAATATATAATATAATAATATTATCATTATTTGATTCATTTTAATGTTATCGTGTTGTTTAATATTGATCGAAGAAATAAAATTGTAACGATAATAAGTTACCGACTGTACTCAGTCGATAATTTTACTTACATGAACTTTCACTTAGATTCTGGCAGATGGCAGCACTTTTCTTATGGAACTAGAATAGCGCGAGTCTCTCCCACTGCAGGTTTCTATAAAGTAGAGAAATTAAAAATTTCCCTTTTTAACATTTTTGTAGTAACGTAATTTTTAATGCGATATCGAATTTTTATAACATGTACATTACCAATGGAATAGTAACATCAATGTATAAAAATAAATGTCAATTTCAAAAAGTTTGTTGTGTCTATTACGTGTTTTTTTAATACCTACAAATGGTTCGTAATTATTAACAATTTCTACTGAGAATGTTATACTATATAATACGTACAATTATTAAAATATGATAATCTGTTTCAGGAAATATTGTTCTATTTGCTTGGTGGCAATTCGCCACATCAGTTCATAAAGAGCTGCATGGAAACAATCTTTACTTATAAATTAGCGATGAAATGTTCCTGGAACGGCCAGAGGGGGAACTTTCCAGTCAAGACAATAATGCTTGTCATTGACATCATTGAACGTAAGTCTTTATTTTATGTATAAAAATTCCCATTATTATAAACTTTTCCTGATGAAATAATTAATGTTTCATACTATTCGTAGGTGCTGCTAGAAAACACTACCCTCTTCTGACCAATAAGGAAATCCAGAGTCATGTTTTCATTTGGCTGAAATATGGCAAAACAATACATAACAGTGAAACGGTATACTTTCACTTCTTATTGAAAAATATATATTATCAATACACATGCATCACATATAACTGAATCTCATTGCTCTCATCGTGTTGATTCCATATTACATACATCCATTTTTGTTTTTATAACAATTGCGTATATGTTTTAAGTAATTTTATTTTTGAAATAATTCAAAAATAGAGCAGTTACCGACCTAATCTATTAAGTTTAAAAAATCGCAAATTAGATATTAATAATATAATAAATATTTAAGTTTATATAAGTTTAAACGGAACATTTACATACGTCCATGGTATTTAAATCACCGTTTCACAACACACAATGTTTTTTATTGCAATGTAAATAAGGGAATGCCATTTGTTTCTATATCTAACTCTTATAGTCTGTAGAAATTTTCACTATGTCCAATATATGGAATTTTAAAGACATATTAGATAATAGTTTCATATGTTGATGGTAAATTTGATTGTTTTAATCGAATATTAATAGTATTTTTAACTTTTTTTATGAAGTAATTTACTACTAGCTTTCTTCTTATACTATTTCTTCCGGATGGCTAAAATTTTGACATTTTTGTAGTCGAAATTGTGAGAAGTGTCTATTCTATATATTTTTCTGGATAACAAGAAATTGTTGGTGATCATCAAGTTCTAGACTGACTGAAGGATGCTACCTTATGTACTTAAGCGTGTCCAATGCCATCTACCGTTTGAATCTCCCTGTACTCACTGAGAAAAAAATGTAGATGGATGTCAAGGTATAAGATGTTTTCATAACCTCTCGAAATCATCAAAGCCCTAGAGCAGCAAAGTAGTGTCAAACCATTTGAAGCATCTTTGTTTTCAATGAAATTAAAACAAAACACACACATATACACCAATTATTGTAATAGTAAATTTATTCGAAAGTAACAGTATATATTAAGTATATCTAAGTATATACAAGATTATGGTTTTATACACGATAAACTAGGCTCATTTTTATTCTATCGCTTATTCGTATATTTATAATAAACAAAAGCGTGACTGTGACTGTTCTGTAAGTAAAGGTGTAAAGTTACAGCAGATCTTCGAACGTGCCTCTGCCTACGTTGACCCACTAACGTCCAACCGGAATCTACTATTTTGGATGTTAGTGGATTGTACGAAATCGAGACGTGCATATTTTTAACGCACGTGAACTACATATTATTTTGCACCCGCCATTGTTGGTAGTCATTTCAGTAGTTTTAATTCTAACATATGTAACGCCGTGAGTCACTGCGATGTATAGATTAATCATTCATCCTAATGAATTTTGGTGTACTGTAATTTTCAAAATCTCTCGTTCATTTTGTTAACAAACATTTAATTTTTTCAATTACATCACATTTTTAAGCATTCCGTTGTTTATATGCATTCATGTGGTAAAATCGTAGAACAGGACATTATACGTCTACAATTTACTCATGGTTCAGACCATGTACGAATAGCACCTTACGTTAGGCTATATCAAAAAAATCGAAGACATTACAGAATTAATGATGTATCTTGGTCACACGATATGAAAACGTCCATCATCAGTCGTTAAATGCTCTTATGAATATAAGTATTATATTTACTTTTCCTTGCGCAAGTAGGTCAATATGTACTGTACAAAATTATCAACGATTACATTCACTAAATGGAAGATTTTAACGATTGTTCGTTTAAGACTACAAAGACGCAAAGTGCTTACGCTCTCTAACTCGTTCTCAAAATGTACAACTTACCTACATTTTAGGCGTTTAAACTAATTCATGAAATTGCTCGCAACGAACGCGTTTGAAAATCGGCTGAATACAAACGCAGGCAGTTATTTACACGTGTAATATCTGTCGAGTATGAAATTTTCTCTACAGGGAAAAACGAACGTTCGCGTTGCTAACTATATAGGTCGTTTTTCTTACAATTATGAATACAGTTTTGATTGAACGATTTTTGCGCCGATTTATCGATTCGTTATGGTACATCGTTAAAGTTCGACATACGTTTTAAAATCGCGCGTCACGAGTGGTTAATTGATTTTTCGACGCTTGTACGTACGTTTGAATAAATTAGCCATTCGGGCATGCTTTTAATGTAATTTCTCGAACCTCTTTCACTTGGAGCGCACGAGAATGGTGCAGTGTCAAGGTTAATGATTTTCGAGCGCGGCACGTGAGAGAAATCGAACGGAGGATCCAGTCCAATATACACGTAAGAGAGCCGGTCGCTTTTATGGGAAAGAGAAGGCAGTATCCGAGGCTGCGTGCTTAAAAATGAAAATGATGTCGGGGGGAGGGTGAGGGGGGTTGAGGCAAAGAAAAATGTAATTGCCGATGATGAACATTGCGAAGATGACATTTTGATATTTATGCGGATAACCGGTGCCCTGGCTCTTTTGGGCGAAGCGAGGACACAAAAGAAGGTAGGGCGATCACCGAGTGAGATATCGTAAAAAATGAGGTGCAGTAACAATTAAAGGCACCGAAGAAAAGGAGCGATATATTAAGGGACGATGACTGCCGAAACGATCGATGCTGGAAGGAAGATGAATGGCAAAGTCGTTGGTGGGATAAAAAAGAAACGTCGCGGGAACGAGGAGTCTCGCAACGAAAGAAGACAATAAGAAACGAGACTTAACAAAAAATGAAGACTTCTTCAAGACGCTTTCGCGACTCCGATTTCGCTACCGTGGTGACTGGATGCCTTTGACTTCCTTTCGGGGTCCATTGCAATGGAAATGAATTCTTCGGAAATCTTCTTGTCAAGGCCAGTGTACGTTTTCGCGAGATCCACCTGATCTTCGCCTATCGAGGTCATCTTCTTCGATGCGTGTTTCTCTTCCACGTGCTGCTGCTGATGATGGTGACGTCGACGATCGACGCTCTCCGCGTGATCGGCTGAATAATGCCGTTTGTGCTTGGCTCGGACCTTTTAACATCATCGTAAATAATTACAACCGTTATAAAGGCGCGTATGCAGAAACGCGTTAAGGTGATTGCATGCATTTGAATGTGGATGAAGACGGATGGAAAATAACGGCTCGGTAAGATGTAAGAATAAAAATTACTTAAAGGATGCATGAAATTGACTGTCAAATCCATTATATTCAATGGAGAATAATTTAATGACTAGAGTAAAGGTAAACAAAAATACTCTTTTACATGTGTAGCAATCAAATCGAAAATCTATGGGTCAGGAGTTCAAAGTCCGTTGAAGAGTATTGCAATAAGTACGTTCCAAGGCCTACTTAAACGTCCCAATGTCATGCTTTTCAAAATAGGTCATTGTCATATTGCTGTCTGATACATTATACTCTTACAACGTTTTTCATTGTAATTTTGTACTTTCTCAATTTTTAATTTAGATGAAACTTATGAGGCGATCTTGTACGTCTACATGTAGGACATTCTATGCAGTGCTGACCACTTTCTTGACAATATTTAAAATTTAAAATTTTACTTTTATGCCCTTGAAGAGATCTACGAATGTAATATTATCATCATTATTTTTACATAGAAGAACACGCGTTAAAAATTATTAATTTGCATATATTTAAATAAAATACCTGTGAAAAATATGAACAATCTTTTGAAACCGGATATCTACAAAAGAAGACCCCTCGATTATACGTAAATAACACGGGGTCAGTCTTCCTTGGACATTTACCTTCGTGTATCTCTCTTCCATGTCAATGTATCCAAAGAATTTTTTTCATTATCTAAGCAGACTTTATTTATATTACAATCATGTTAGTGTCTAACTATACCAAAAAGTAAGAAAACTTCTCGCTCTATTTTATTTAAATATTTTACTATTTTAACAATTGATTATATTAAAATTTATATCAAAAATATTTTATTGTAAAAATTTACATAAATATACAAATTATTTTCAATTGTATAGGTTATCTACTTCATAGTCGTCATTTTTGATTCGCCATTTTCAATTTTGAAAATTCAACCCCAGGTACGCAATGAGCGACTTAAAAATAGTATATAAATAGTAAGTTTCATATTTGTTGATAGTTAATTTCAGAAATTAGCTACTTTAAAGTCGCCATTTTGAACTCGACATTTTAAATTTGGATAATCTGACCTTACATTCGTAATCAGCGACTTCTTTTGACTGCTTTTTTTCAATTTGTATACTGTACGCCGTCGGCAATAGTAAAATAATGCAAAATTTTCAGATAAAACATAAATTAAACTTCCTGAATAACAAGAAAAAAAATTGTTTGGATACATTGACATTGAAGGTATATATATACGCAATCGAATGTCCGATGAAGACCCCCCACCACACCACCCCCCACATCCCCCCACCCACCCCCCACCAGCCACCCTCCCCCACCCATCACCCTTTACTTGTAACTTCTTATATGAATGATCAATTTTTCTATATTTTTTATGAAATGTTTTGAGAATACATAAACAAATCGAAAAAATTACTCTTAAAAATTAAATTACATTTTTTGCCAATATTTTAGATATATGTACATGAAAATTAATATTGTTACTACAAAGTTCATAAAAAAAAATCTACAAAATCCATATTGCATATTATTTCTTAACGCATTTCTTCAACGCAAAACGAATAATAATCAATGTTAACATTTAAAATGAAAAAAATAAAATGCCCTCTAAAATTTTGAGAAATCGGAATGTTTATGGTTTTAATGTTCAAATATGTAACGCTTATAAGTTTTTTCAAACACATACTAAAGTGTAATTAAAAATGTTGTCAAAATTCATTATGTGTTTTTATCGAACAAGAGAAATCATGTTGTTACTTTTGGCGAAAATAATGTCACGCGGTGCTCTGGCATGAAATCCCACATGAAGTACCATATGAAAGTCCACGCGAGACATCGCATGAAATACGTTCGAGTTATTACCACGATGGACAGTCATGTATAGTATCGCCATGTGATTTTTAATCAACAACATAATTTCATCACGAGAAGCTTCATGAAATTATATATTGTTTATCAAACAAATCGAACTTTGACATATTGAATTTTGTTGATACGAAATCACATTCGTAATCCATGAAGTTAAATTTAACAATGCAATCACATTCGTATAACCCCCGTACCACGTTGAAATACTCGACAAGCCTCCTGCCAATTGAATGTAAAAATTAAAATTTACCGTTCGTCGCTCTTTAAATATGCATCATATGATTGTGTCCTTGTAACATATAGCATGGAGATCCATTAATGTTCGCGCGCAATTGACGGATACGTATAATATTGTACTTACCAGCTGAGATGGTGGTCGACTAGGATAGGCCATGTGTGGGAGTATCGACATAGCGCCATAGGCCGGGGCCGGCATAGGAAGCGTTCCTGCGGATACAAAGCCGCCGGCAAATTTCCCAGGCAGTGGTGGGTGCATTCCGTATGGAGGCTGCAAAAGAATTGCGCATAAGGCTCGTTAAGATCGTTTTCCCAAGACGACGACGTCGCGAAGCTCGCACGGTGCAGAGCGGTCGTCCTCGAAATTCCTAAATGTAGGCACCCGACCGCTCGAGGCTGCCTACGCGCGTATAAGGAATTCTCTCTGCCTCACCCTTTATCTTTTGATGCATCTTTCTTTCTCGCACTCCCAGGTGCATCTTCCCCCTTTGTCCACACATGCTCACGCTTCCCGTCCATTTTCTCCGCGTCGCTGCCTCTTGAACTTTCTATCGTGTCACTAACTGATCATTCTCTCTTGAAGGGGTCAAGACGAGGTTGGAGAATAGGCAAAAGAGATTTGACTTATTTCAATTTCTGGGACGAACCCAAAGAAAGTAGGAAAGCAAAGGGGCATGAAAAGTAAAAGCCAATCCTACTTTACACTCGTAATAAAAAAAACTCAAAAATGAGAGTACAAAAGAAAACAAGCTAAGTGATTGAAAGAACGATAGAAAATTTATTCGGAATAAGCTGACGTAGGAATGATAAATGTTTGGTTTTAATAAATTTATCGAAGTGTCACGATGAAAAATGTTGGGATAGGTCGAGGATCATTGAAAGGCAACTAACGTGTCGTTATAATGGTCATGTCATTCTTTACGTCCGATTTGCGAGGGTAATGTATTTGCATTGTGACTTGGTAAAAGTTCAATCTCTGTTAGGAATGTCGCAGAGAATTGCATACGGATAGATATGCTCGTATGGAATTTTCAAGGTTGACAACTGCACTCTACTGAAGTAGCTAATGATGATTTACACTTGCAGGTACGATATAACTTTGCCAATTGATTACCGGAAATTGACATCGGAATTTCTACTAAGAGTGAACTGTATCATTACGAATCGCAAAAAAGTTCCGTGGTCGGTTATCAGAATTGTTGTTTACTGCAGTCTACGAGACTATAACTACGGTCGTAGTCTCTGGATAAAGTCATTCATTAAAGCGAAGTGATATATAATTAACAACTGAATGAATATCGTCAGGATATATAAAACAATTTATTAAGGTGTTAGACGTAGCACTTGGAAATTTTACCTAATACATTGACCAAGCCTTTTCTCGACTGTTTTTTCTGACTTGACAAGATATTACCCAGGACGTGGTCCATTGCAACCACCGTCGACTACATTTGTAATTGACTGGAATTTCAAAATATGATTGAAGTGAAATCTACCTGCATTGTCCACCGGGTATATATAATCACGATGAAAATTGTTGACCGCTCAACGCTGAGTAGGTTTTTACTGCGGTTACCACAAAGGAGTAAAACAAAAGAAGTGACGGATCTAACCAATCCGGTAAGGGTATCAGCGTCAGAAAACACCTTTAAAACATTGGCAAGGATCCAAGTTTACGTAATTTAGCAATTATGAATTTACATATTTAATATTATTTATATGAAGGATGACATATAATTCCTAATAGGGCTCCCATTGTTAGCACAGATTTCTTACTATGGGGGAATTTGGAAAGACCAACGAATATCAATAAATATAGCTCTCTGAAGCACGTAGAAAAGAAGGTGGGACTGGAGAATTGAAGGACAACAATTGTACGTTCCATAAGTGTGTTTTCTCATTCCCATTATAGATGCGTCTAGCTGGAAAACAAATATTCGTCCCAGTATTTTACACGGGATCAGTCCTTCTTATAAACGTTGTGGGCAAAAAATGAACTATAACCATTAAATGTTATCGTCGTTCACTTCTTTACTTTGTTATAGACTATGCGCTTAATTGTCTTTTAACAGAATAAAAAAGTGTTACGAAAAATATCCTGAAAGAAAAGCGATAATAGCAGTGCAATTTGCCGATCCGGATAGCCGCAAGATGGCTCGCAGCAACTACGAGCACTTTGGAAGTATGCTATTTATTTCAGAGGTCTGCAACAATGTTACAAAAAATAAACAAACGCGTATCGTGCGCTGGAATAGTGCACGGGGCAGATAGGTGAACTTACAAAGTGCGAAATCACAGCGCCTACGCTGCTTCTCTGAGACGTAATGATGAAGAAGAAGCATCCACGGTCGGACGAAGATTATTACGAGGAGAAGATCGGAGAATCGCGATACTGCGAAGGTCCACGGATCTCGACGAAAAAGATAAAAGAGCGAGGGAATAAAGGGACGAGCCAAGGAGTAACTGAAATAGCGATCGAAAGAGGCAGACAAAGACAAAGGGAGATGGGAGAGAAATCACTCAAGATCCACTGCAGCGAACTGTGGGAAACTCCAAGGACTGTTTACCTGAATGATGGGGTGCATCGGCATCACTGGCTGCACCACGTAGATCGGCTGATTCTTCGGCACGCGATTCTGCGTAATCACCCACTGGTGCACCATGTTGCGAGTTTTCAGTCGGCCGTCGACCGCGTCTTGGCCGACGGTCCCGTCGTTGTTGGGACGAAGGCAACCACAAAGCTTGGGTGTCAGGGTGGCACAGCTATAGCCGGAAACGAAGAGTTCGGCGATACTTGCGATGAGCAAGCCGATGCTAGCTAAAAGTCCTGCCCAACCGTCCTCTGCGTCCAATTGTCCATCGTCGCCCTGCAAGCGAACGAAATAGTCGTATTGTTAAATTATGTTGTAAAATTCATCATTGCGGTAGCTATTTGTTAAGGGGATGCCATGTCTTTTTGCATTCTCGAAATTTCAACGACGAATTTCTTTTCGACAATGAGTTTTAACTATTGTACTGAGAAGTGCATCACCTATAATATCTGATGTTGGATAACATATTTCTAATGCTACTGGTCTTACTGTATTCGGTCGCAGCTGATTTGGATGGCTAACTAAAGTAGGTATCATTCTAAATTTCCGATGATGTTTCCATTATAATGTTAGTAATTTGGCAAAACTATTCAAAGATCGAATTTCGATTTTGAGAAAATCCATATTTCTGTAGACAACGATACACGCAATTGAAGAGTAGAAAAGTTGTTGTAGTGTGACCTCAAATTAGAGATCATTTCGTTCTTGCCTCTACAGATTAGGGAATATATTCTCTAAATTTCTTGGATTGAAATGTCACTCTTAAAAAGTGAAAATTCACTCTATTGAAGAACGGCTCAATTTGCAGTCTTGAATAAAAGTGAAATATCACTCGATGAAATTTAGAGATTACAACCGAATATTAAATATCGAGGCAACACTTTGATCGAATCATAAACATTGAAATCAATTTAATGCCCATGTAATGTAAGATATAAAACTGGAAAGGAAACTAAATAACAAAGTAAACAATAAACAAAACAAAGTAATAGAATATCAAATAAAAATAAAAAAATGTAATATAAATGATAATTATTTAACAACATTAATAATAAGATTAGATTATAACATTCTAATAATTTGCTTTGTCATCGAAAAATGACAAAGCGAACTGTTAATTCAAAACAGCAAACATTTTAATGACATTATTGCTATATTCCATTAACTCGAAAGTAGGTTGCAATTTCATAAAATCATATTGACAAATCGTAATTCACAACGTACATGCGCTGATCATAATTGACGCGTCCTCCTATTAAAATATTTTACCATTTTCAAAAGCGTATGGTTGGCGAATAGCGTTAAGGTGTGAAGCAATAATATATCAGTCATTAATTCAAAGTTGAATCCATGCACTTTCGTTAGTACGCTAGACTCGTAGCCGGGTAATTAGTGAGTAAAATCCAAGCTCACCGTCTATTACATGCACGAAAGGAATCAACGCTTCGTTAAGTGCTCTGCGTGATCGACTATGAAATGAAGTTTCCTCAATCAGCAAAGTTATCATGCGTATCTATCATGGAATGCACATTTGCAAATTAATCAATTTGAAGAAGAATTCATCGGCGATATAATTAAATGACTTTACTTGGCAAATTTTCGCGTTGAAGAATGTTCACTTTCATCAACGATATTAGAACGAAATTAAAAATGTAATTTTATTATTCCTTTTTTTACATTAATCATTTTATCGTCATTTATTGCGTTGGAAAAGTTTCTGGCGTCGGTTTTAGGTTAGATTCATACATTTTTAGATTATGTATTAAAAAAAATAAAACATTATCGTTTTTCGCCATATTTTATTATTCAGGTAACAATAGACCGTTTGCACAGCTTCTGGAAACACGAATGCCCTCCTGAACAAAGATTGATAGCATCATAAACATTGAAAAATTACATTTTCTTTAAACTAAAAAACTCAGTTTTCGGGAACTATTTATTGAACATGAAAACTTGCACTATCGAAAATTTTCTGTTTTATTTTTTTAATCTCGAAAATTACGTTTTTAATTTGCAACTAAAAATATTGTTCGAAATAATACACAAAGTTTGAGTTCACTATACATTTTTCGTGTCAATGAGATTAACACAAATTTTTGTCACTGAAATTATGCCTAACCGCAAGTTAAATCGTACGACTTTTTAAGATTATTTCTGCATTCTTTGTAAAAACACAATTTTTGTTTGGCACGATAAATTTAGTAGATATATATATATTTTTGAATATTTGAATTCCTCGAAAAACGACACAAAAGTAACAATTGTCGATTTTCACTAATGGGGTATAAAACACTGATATATACTTGGGTTCCAATAAGCGAAACGTTATACTATAGGTATATACGACTAATATCCTTAAAGGAATTCAAATATTTTTTATTTCTTTATCCTTTTCTTGCATATCTACTCTCCAGACCATAATAGCTCGCCTTTTCCTCCTATGAGTATAAAAATCAATAAGTTTTACTTTCATGCCATTTCCAAAGGCTTAATATATTCACAGCAACGGACGGAAACTAAATCCACCAACTTTCTATCGAGCATTTTATATTCATCATATAGGATAATTATCGAGTAAGATCGAAGACGAAGCGATCGACGGCTTCTTTATGAACATGCGCGCACGAAAGTAATTAACGCCTCGTTAAATTCGACGCGTGAAAAAGAAACGAAATTCACAAGTTGGTATCTGACCACCTTATATCCTTGGCATTGAACTTTCTCCGAACGATTTCTTCGGTATAATCTTTCCGTGGCCGATAGCCGGCGGCAACGCGCCGAAACTTTTTGATCCAGCCTCGCCGATGTTTACAAGTAGCGGCCTCGAAACGAGGCTATACTTTGGTTGAACACATAAGACCAGGTCTTAAGACTATGCGATTCTACGATTAAATTGATAAAGAGCGAACTAATTAATCAGGCAATTCGATACTCTCGACCATTTCTCGGAAATGTGGGATATATATATATATGCGTGCGATTTTCTAAACGCCCTGGTATTTCGTAAGAAAGAAATGGAGAAAACCAACGCAGCGACAAATTGGCATGGTTGCGAAATGTACAGGTATGCTTGGAATTCGCCAAAGATATTCGTCAATATGTTGAAAGCGACGCTGCTTTATTTTGTCATTCGTTTGTTATTGGCTTTTACGACGATGCACTCTGATGCGTGCAGTTTACCGTCGACTATTTTACGTAACTCCGTTACGTGCCCGTTGGACATTTACGAAAAATTCGTTACGTGCACGTACTTTTTTTCGGACAATATATAATCGTTATTATTCCGCGATAAAAAAAGGTGCTGCTTTCTACTTTTCCATTTCTCGATGCGCAGTTGCAAACCATGAAATATGAAAATCACTGAACGTATACATTAAGTTCGAACCCTATAGTAATAAAACCAACACTTTTAGTACTGTTCGATAATTTTGGAGTTGAATCTGCCATCGAGAGTAAAGACTTTAGTTTTAAATATATAAGGAAAGTTACTATATTGGGGGGAAAAAATGGAAAGTCGTAATTAAAAACGAAAACGATTACCGAATTTTTATTACCGCTCTTTATAATAGCGGTTACGAAGGAATGATTTTTGAGTCGTTACTTGGATTTTTATAACCGCATATTCTGAAATTTCCATTATTCTTATGTCATAGTGTAATCGAATCGGTTACGCCCTTTTTTTTTAATTGTCGTTGAATAAAGTATTTCTTACCTATCTGAGCCAATAAAAACAAATGTCAACATATTGAAATGTAATGTTTCTTTATTTTGAAAATTTTAATTCGAGAACTATCACAAATAAAACATTATAATCAGTATCGATTAATATTTGCATAATGAAGTATGCAGAATTACATTCCTGAAAACTAAACAATAGTCGTAAATGTTAACAATATATTATACCTCGTAAGTGTTGCTATACGTTAACGCATGAGGGGAAAAGAATACAAAATGAAAGCGACATGGAGATTGTGATTTTCTAAATGCCTAAGGTGCTACTATTTAAGAAAACAATTTAGAAAATGAAAAAGAAAGTGAATCTATTATGCGGTTAACTAATTTTACAAAGAGAAGGAAAACAAAAAGAACACTTAAAATACACACGCCGTGAAATCACGTCATTTACATGTACTTTTTTTATTTGGAGAAAAGTACACTTTTAGGTGAAAATGTGATTAATTTTTCATTTAAATGAGATTTCAGTTTTTTTTTATGTGCAAGCGATACTTTGCATACGAATTTCTTACGGAAAAGTATTTTAAATTTGAATAAATTGGTGACGTACATTTGTGAAATTTTCAAAATTTAGAAACAAACAAATATTTTATTTATTTACCTCCCTACATTTCATGGCCACTTTAAACATATCACACTTACTATCACTGATCGAGATAAATTCGTTTTGAATTCATGAGTTAACCATGTAGATCTACTATAATTGACACAAGATAATAACTTATAGTATTATCCAAGTCATTCGCCTGTTAAATGAATATAAATGATTGCTAAAACGGAAAGCAGCATGTCGTACATCTAACAAGAACGAAATCAATAGCAACGGAACAACTAATTTATAGCCATCAACTAACAAATAATTATTTGAACGAACTATATACGTAATTTCATTCGTGTATTTCCACTAGAACATGAGCAATTAAATTTACCGAATCGATTTGTGTACCCTGCTCAGTCAGTAGTACATTTAGAAATTTGTATCATTTCCTCAAATGTGTCTGGAATGTTCTGTCGTCATATACCTATCAATAAATGTCAATAAATGTATCATTATACCAAAGAAATTCTCGTTATCCCATATTAGTAAAACGCGTTTCTTGACGACAACCAAACTTTCATTCAAGTGCAATAACCTGACTGAAAAGGCCACCGCTTCAACCGTCCTTTAAATCATCCTTCTTACGTCCACGATAATGGACGTAACTTGATGGAAAATAATTCCTTAAGATTACGCTTTTCCAGTTAAATCGAGAAAAATGGCTCGAAAACACGTAGTCCAACGAAATAGAGCGCGAACGGTGCAGTCAGGTGTCGAGAAAAGAATAGAGAAAAGTAACGGTGCCGAGGGCAGTATTGAAACATCACGTTCAGCGATGAAAAGACGAAAACTTACCTGAGCCGCGAGCAGCGCATCCGGCGTCCTTTGGGAATCCCTGACGATTGCGGTGATGGCCGTGATAGCCGCCATATTGGAAAGGGCCAGGGCGACGAGGCTCGAGGCCAGATGAGCAGTGGAGAAACCGGAAGTCGTTTTACCCACCGATGTGGCGAGGGTCGCTACGATCCCAAGGGCTCCAGCTACGAGTGCCCCGGCACCGGCCCATAGTCCCGCTCCGGACCCTCCCAGGGATGCCCCATGGACGAGCACCAGCACTCCGAAGACGACGAGAACTATACCTGCAAGTAAAGAGAGGGTGATAATTAGAAAATTGCTCGTAATTTTCTCCAGGCCCCCGCGGGGCATGAGAATTCTTGCGACAATTTGCGACTCTTGAATCGCAGGAAGGTATATACGATAGTCTTCTTACGACAGTGCGAAAACAACGTCGTCGCACGAGGTTTTGTTAAGTGCTGAGTAAAAACGCGCAAGGGTGACAATTATTCTATTAATTGTACACCCTATCGTTTAAATGACTGTATTTAATACTGGGTGCAACACGAAAGTAACTGTACATTTGTCAACGCGTCGATGTTTTGTTTGCAGCTTACTCGCTCGACGAGAGAATCGTTCAAATAATATTTTAAAAATAAGTCATCAAATGTTCCCTGGTAGAAATTGCGCCTAAATACTGCCCAGTTTTTGGCTAATAAACTTGTGTACTAGCCAGTTTGTGGACAATATCTTATTGAAATCTGGC
>JAPYZR010006680.1:0-10323 GCA_030522945.1 Trichopria nigra
CACCTGCGGATATTGGGGCTACATAGTTTTCCAGTCTAGAACCAGTAATTATTCTTGGAAATCTAGACAGAATCGATACAGCGCCACGATTAATTTCTGTTATGGACCCTTTTCTCTTATTCTAAAAGTTTAGCATATAGTTCTGAGTTCTGTTACATTTCATAAAAAATATATAATATTATTCACTGTAAATTTTGTATTTCTTCGAAAAGTCAATATTATGTCAGTACCGCCGAACCTCTGTCAGTACCGCCATATTAAAAAAGGTTTATTTCTCATATAACGTTATAATTAATGCAGTTGTAGTTGACGTACATTACGTACACATTGCACTCAGTACATATATGCCAGAAAAATGAAAAACTTACATTTTTTATTTCATTTGTCAATTCGATGAAATCGCGGAAAAAATATCACAGTTTCTTGAAAATCTCCCATATACTTACAACATATATTGATATTATTGTTTATTATTGTTTTGGGGTCATTGTGCCAAACAATAAGTACAGTGACCGTTACGCTTTCAATTTTGAATTTTATTAAACAAAATACGGTCAAGAATCATTTATTAATAATTATACATCTATTTATATTTTAATTTGAAATTTTTGAAATCGAATAAAGTATTACTTTTCTAACTTGATTGTTGTGATGTAACATTTTGACTAATGTTTAGTAGTTGATATTTAGTTTTCTGTACGTTAAACTTAAATCATACATGTTGTTTTATGATAAAAATGTAGGTTAAAAAAATTAAATCATAAAAAAGTTCCCGAACACAATCAATTGCAAGTAGTAGTTTTACATCAATTGCTGAAGGTTTTACCATGTAGAAGTCTCCACTCCCTTTCATTCCTCCTGTGTATACGGAGTACGGGCCTTTGCATTTGTGTATATTGATTAATGCATTAAAAATATAAACGATTAATATTGTAAAGTGCGCGCGGCGCGCGCGTTCTATAGTAAAATAAAATAAATATATATTTATTATTCATAATATGATAACTATTTTCTATTACTACTTTTTGTCTCATTAATTAACTAATTAAATTATTAATTTCTAGGTTTTTATTCGTTTTTTGTTACATATTGTATATGGCATCACGCAAACAAAATATTTTATTTTCCATTTATCCCATATATTTCTTGTAGATTTCGATAAATTGTAAAATCATTTTTCATCACTTGTCTGTTTCAGGTGCCTGTAAATGAGACGGATTTTAATCTTCTGTGGATGGGCAATCACCCGAAGCCTGACATACTTCGTAACTTAATGCCGTATCAAAAAGTGAACCATTTTCCAAGGTAGTAATTTTTGTAATATATATTTATTTATTTACTTTTTTATACAATGAATTTATATATATCATTTAGTTGATTTTTTTTATTTAATTGGATATAACATTAATCGCTTCTATTCGAGGCTATCAAATTAGATGTTGTCTCTAAATCGATTACATCGTTTATATTTTTTATCGATAAATATTATAAATTATAAATAAACATTTTTTACGTAACTCCTTCCATGGGCTCCTAGAGTTAAAGTTCTAAAAGCGCCTGTAAAAAAATAAACTTGGCGAACATCTCTTCTACATAATCCCCAAATGATATTAAGCAACAATTATCATTTTCATTTAAAGCTACTGTTTTGTATAAAGATACGATGGTCGCAACAATTACAAAACATTTTCAATAAATTTATCAGTACTTTCAAACACGTTTAAAGAATGATTTCAATTATTTATCTAAATACTTTAGCACTTCCCACTATAGAAGCTTATTGAATACCATACAATTTCACTGAACAAGCATAAAATTTATCATGGGCTCTTATGAGGAAACTGAACGAGTCAAACGTGCAGTAGAATGTGCTATTAATTGTTTCAGAAATTAATTATAAGCGCGCTTCTTTTATAAACTACACGAATCTGTATTAATTGCCATTTCTCCCAATTTAGATCATACGAAATAACTCGTAAGGATCGTCTGTACAAAAACATCGAAGCAATGCAACGCAGCAAAGGAGCCCGAAACTTGGACTTCATTCCACAGACCTTTTTGTTGCCGAACGAATCTCGAGAGTTATTAACAGCGCACTTCCGGTACCGTGGCCCGTGGATCGTAAAACCAAAAGCCAGCTCTCGTGGTCGTGGAATTTACATCGTCAATAGCGTAAGATTAAAAATCCTTTATTTCAAAAAAAAAAAAAAAAGATTTTTGTATTAATAGTATGTTCTCACACTGAGCAAAGTTTTCTTCTTAAAATTGCTACACTGGGTGGAAAAAATTAGATACGGCATAATTCAAGTTGTGCCACTATTTGAAACATTTTTAATAACTGTCGCATTTCAGTTTGTGAATTTTGCATAAAATATTTAAAATATTGTCATAAATGCTAGGAAAAATAAGTATTGTTGGACCAACCAAATTATACTTGACGTAGCCATTCTTATTGTTATAACAATCATTTCTACAGTTGATACGCCATTGTATGGTTGCTCCAACAATCCTTTTCTTATACGTAGAATTATATACTGATATAAACTTTGTCCAGATATAGTATTTCAATTTTAAGTATACAAATGTATATATACATATAGATACGAATTATGTTTGTTAAAATGGAAAAGCGTCATAGTGGATTGAAGTTAATAATTTATTTCAAAATCACACTATAATTGAAGAAACATGCAAAGAAATTTTACGGGATAAAAAGCTCGAATTCGGCTGTCAAATAACGTATGCATCAAATACTTCTTCAACGAAGTACATTGATTTATACACTGGCACTTGAAATATCTTTCAATTATCTGTAGTAGATAAATAAAATGATCGATTATAATAGTACAAATGGATTTAATAAATGTAAACAATGACGCATTTCTCCTTTGTTATTTTAAAGGATTGGCGAGACTACTCGAGTCAACTTTCTAAGAGTAGCTATATATACGTTTGAAATTTTATTCTGGCCTCTCTGCAAGTTTTAGCTTTCATTTAATTGTTTTCATTCTGCAGCCAGAAAAAGTCTTAACAGACGAATCCGTAATTGTCGCTCAATACATAAATAATCCTCTTTTGGTGGACGGACACAAGTGTGACTTGAGGCTTTACGTAGCCGTAACAAATTACGATCCGCTCTTGATCTACCTATACGAAGAAGGCCTCGTGAGGTTTGCCACTGTCAAATACGACGGTGCCAATCAATACGTCTGGAATCCGTGTATGCACCTCTGCAATTACAGCATTAATAAATTCCACGTCGATTACATCAAGTATGATTTCAGATTAAAACATCTAATCATTAAAGATGAAATACGTATTTTCTGTTTTCCGACACTTTTTTTAGCCCATGCTTTTACGAATTTTTTTTTGTTTTAAAATTTGTAGAAGTGAGGATCCTGATGCAGAAGATGTTGGACACAAGTGGACGTTGTCTGCCCTACTGCGACATCTTCGTTCCATCGGTCAGGACACAGAATTGCTTATGCAACGTATAGAGGACATCATTGTCAAGTCCATTCTTGCTACTGCCTCGGGAATCGTCAGCGGCATCAAGCAATTCGTTAAACATCCAGACAGTTGTTTTGGTAAATTTTAGAAATTAATTAAATTTACTTTTTTGATTTTGCACTTCTCATGTGTGACGAATGAAAAAATTAATCTACAGTTTTGGAAAGACGTCTATGAGATGTCAGTAATGTAAAAAAAAATTGGTATATTGTTTTATTTTGTATTAATCATTCTATCATTTCTAGTATAAATTTCAATTTATAGTTTCACAATTTATTTAACACTCTTTTACAATTATAAAATAAAAGTACAGTATATTTGATGACGCGATATAAACAATATCATACATTCATCCATTATTATACTTAATGCATGTACTCACAATAGGTTTGTGAGACAAATAAAATCATAAATAAATATTATTTATTTAAACCGCTGAATTTTATTTGTACAGAACTTTTCGGTTTTGATATTTTGATCGACGATACCTTAAAACCCTGGCTACTAGAGGTTAATCTGACTCCATCCCTGGGTTGTGATTCTCCATTGGACGTCAGATTAAAGTCTGCTTTAATCGCGGATTTGCTCACTCTCGTTGGCATTCCTGCCGTCGATCCCATCCTGCGTCCTCAAAGCGCGCAGCAGAACCGATCAATCAATGCTGCTAGACGAATGATTAGTGTGAGTTACTTATAAAACCTCTTCATTTATTTTTAAAATGATATTATCTTACGTAGAGTATAACGACAAGTATCATAAAAAATTGTTTAAAACTTTACAACTGCTTTTAAAATTTTAAATGTAAAATAAAAAACGAAAAGTACAATATGATACTTCATATTTTGCTTGAACATTTCTTCTTCCAAGAGCTTTGATCGCATATGGATGTTTAATCAATTTAAATTTGGATGGTGATGTTTAGTGTAGAAGAGTGCATTCAGCGGAGGCTTTGAATCAAAAGAAGAAGACGGCCACAAAAAATAGTATTAACAAATCAGGACTAAGTTCAGAACAACAACGCATTCTGGCATCGGCCAGAGCGCAATTCGAGCGACGAGGAGGATTTGTTCTCATTTTTCCTAGTCCGAAGTCATGGGAATTGTATTCTCAATATTTAGGCAAGTATTATGTTTTGTTATTATTATTTTTGTTGCTTTCACAATACTTTTTTTTCTCGAAAATTGACGGTATTGGTTTAACTTGACATATTCAACAAATGCACAAATTCGGGCGGTATTTAAAAGTCGATTCTGTTAATTCAATGGAAAAAAGAAACATTTGGTTTTCTATTTTCTCATTTGGTTAGTTTTGCATCGAACTTAATTGTCGAAAGGCAGTAGGCGGTATGATGAAATGCAATAATATTTTCTTCAGATCCAGTAACTGGGATCCCTATCGTCACGGACCCCCAAGGACCGGGACGGATACCATCGCACATCACCACAAATCACAACTTGATGCTGCACGAACAATTGTTCCCGGCCGCCAGTCGTAATATTGGCTTTATAATTCCAGATGTGAAATTGGACCGATTATCGAGGTAAATCAAATCTTCAATAATCGATGAATTGAAAGGGCTGAAGGTTTATGCAGTGAACTAAACTTGAATCTTGCATGTCCGGTACAGGTACGAGAGGTACGAAAGAGCGCTAGTTAAGGGGCACAAGCAAAGCTTGGACAGAGGCGACAGCAAGGAAAATTTAGATGTCGATACGCACAAGTACAAAGCTCAAGTGATACAGATGATGCAAGAAGGAAATAAACTAAGGTTTGTTATCAATTCATTTCTTATCAATTAGAATCAAAATCACACAGTTTGCAACCTTAAACGAACTCCGCGAACGAAAATTTACTACTAAAATAGATTCAACACAGTCAAAAAAAGATTTCAGTCCACATATAATATTTATAAAGTTAATCATATTCTTTTCAATACATATCTAATAATCATTACATAAAATTAAAATTTCTTAAATTCTGGATTAAAATGTAAATAAATTAATTGGAAACAGAATTGCTGTATTCTGTTTCCGAATCTGCCATTCGTGCTAACCTAAACCTAAAACGGTAATTCTACATAATATATATGTAACCTTAAAAAACAAAAAAACAAAAAAAAAACTTTCGGAAACAAATTATTTTCCCTTATCTGCAGCAAAAATAATAATTTACTATCTACCTACTTTGCATGGATATTGTAAATATGCATGAGTGGTTGCATAATTTTACATCATTGTATGTTCATGCAATTTCTTGACCTATAGAAAACTTCATTGACGTTTTATGAACGATTCATTATAAATTAACATGATCTACAGAACAATGGATTATTTCATGCCATACTTGTTCTTTCTTCCTGGTCATATACTTTTACATCGTTACACACATATATTTGTATATATCGCATGGAACATTTCGTAGTTTTTGTGGTAACTTTTTTGCGCGTTTATTCAATCCAACCGAATTAACAATTTTCTATGAACAGAATTGAGTTTATTTTAAACTTCATTTAACGTCTTGAACTTATAATGTTTCTTTTAAAATAATTTCTGTTTTGTAAAGAATGATTGTGAAGATGATATTCTATCATCAAATCAAAACGGTAATATAGAATACTAATATATTGATAAATTTGCAAGAATTCGTAGGATGAAATTTCAATTTCTTATTTTTCTATACCCTCCGTACAATTACAGGAAAACTATTGAAAATTGTGAAGATAATTATTACGTTGCTTTACAGAAGGTATAACAGTTTTCGGTTTACTTCAAAATTTTAATGAAGCTTTCGTTTAAATTAATATACAAACTGAATATTCTAGGAATTTCACAAGAAAATAGCTCCTCTGATTTTTAATGCACCCGACATAATTCTTCGCGACAGAATCGATGAATTTTGCATGAAACATCGCCAATTAAGCATGAAAATGAAGCCATTGAATTTTTATTAATTCGTAAAAAAAAAACGTAAAAAAAAAAAGTTTTATTAAAAAAAATCGCAAAACTAATAATAATGGAACGTAAAATTAGCATGTTAAGGACTGTCGAAGTAAGTTATGAAATAGATTTTCTATTACTTCGGTTCAATGTTTAATATATAATTCCATTTCGAAAAAATAAAAATAAATTTTAAAAATATATCGACTACCAAAGTAAACGTTTAAAGAAATGTGTATACGTATGTAATTATTGGGATTGTTGTATAATTGTTTTGTATAATCCCGAACGATTTCTTTATGCACGCGCAGCCCCGGAGATGCGCGAAAAGCATTTGCCTTATATTTGGGTCATATTTTGCGTAAAATATCACAACCAAATGCCGAACCAGCCTGCAGCGATTTGGTGACCAAGTTCCTTCAACAATCATCGAATAACTTAAGAACTCCATTTCTTTTTACAGTAAGTTATCTCTCGTTTGTCTCTTTCTAATTTTTTCTTACTTTTAACAAAGTTGTGGCTAGTTCAGTAAAATTACTGAAAGTATAACATATAACCATATACAATGTAATATTAGATTTTATGTTCTTTTGTGATAATCATTTTTTATGCTCTTTTTCATATACATATTTATATACGTATATTCTTTCAGTTACCAAGCAGCAAATTAAGCGACAAAGATCGTGCAGCAATAACTGCGAAGCAGCTGTCTGATTTTCTGCATCTCTATAACAGAGAAACAGAACTGTATATAGACGCCGTAGATCGTGCTCGTACCGTTCCGAACAGACTTGTTCAGAAATTCCTCACAACCGCCAGGTAATGCTATTTATCGAGGTTACATTAATTCAAAAGGAATTGTTACAGATACATATATATTATATTTTCATTGTTATCAGTAATTTAATCGACGAAGTCGTCATCATTATGCCGAAATCTTTTCCAAGATGCATCATTAACTGTTGATATTTTATAAATAGAGAAATTTAACCAATTCAAGGGCGTCAAAATCGTTTACTTTCAACGTAAACTGGCCTTATTGATGGCTAAATTTCAGTCATTTTATTCAAGTTTATGTTGTTTTTCTCTTTACGATAAATTATGTTAAAAAAGAAAATTAATTTTTGATGTAATTGTAAAAAATTATATAATTGTATAAAGTACTTCGGCTTTCTTTACGGTCGTGTACAATATAATTCATTTCTTACCATCCACGACCGACAAAATGAAGTAAAGTACAGTATCAAGTTCAACTGAATTATACGGTCGAAACAATGTTACACTTTTGAGATGTTAAACTGATTTCTGTGAAATTTAATGCAGATTGCAGTAGTTAACATTTTATTCGCACGTATAGTGTAGTTTTGCCCTAACGCCACTAAAATCGGTGGTAAATATCGCATACAGGAATAATGTAAAATGCATCGATCGAAAAACTATATCAAATATGTAATTACAACTTCATTTACAGGGAGCAGGATCTCGACGACGTGCTAATTCTTCAAACCCGGCTGTACAATTGCGCACACAGCTTCTTGGGACGCAGCGGATTCGCCGGTAGTCTCCGCGGACCCAATCTCTTGGGCTCTCTGCCACAAATGACCTCACGAGTTCATTCGAACGCTGCAGTTACGGAGCAGTGCAAATGCAACCAACCCAACAACCGTCTGGGCAAAGCGCCAAGGACATAGTCTACGTGGCTACGATACTGCCGGAGCAGTATACCGGAACTGCTCGAATTCGCCTGCCGAGCGCCGATGATAATCAGGCCGCTCTTTTTATTGCGAATCTATCAGAATCGTTGTCGTTCTCGTCTAGTCCTTGTCTCGTTTCATCGATATATCTCTTTGTTTCTCTCCTCTATCTTTCGCGCTATCGGTCGCGTGCCGCTTTGAGCACTGTCTCGCCCAGTCGATATTGCATTTTATTTTTAATATTTATATAATAATCGGAGAATCATTCGTCACATCCGCGTGTCGTTCGAATGTGGCGTTTCTAATTGTGATCTTCGTTAAGTAGTATAAGGCCTGGAGCTCAGTGTCGCAATCGGTAACGGGCCTTGGCCGAAAACTTAAAACAATTTACCGGTGTCGAGGTTTCGCGTTATCGTCGTTTCCGCGCATTGCACAAGTGAACTTAATAGGATAAAGAGTACAGGAAAGAATCGACGCAGGTTTTTCACTCACAATGGCAGCAGCACCGGGTTCCACGTAAGCGCGACCCATCGCGTTGTCACGATTGGCTGGTACCGATCGACCAAAATACGAATCGCGCGTCCATCCGTTTCATTCCGTCAGAGTTACCTCGGTATTTAATTCGGCGACGAGGACGGCACTTTGTAACGCTTTTTATAATCGTTTGAAACGCTGTGTCCTGTGATATTGTTTTCGTTGCGCCGAATTTTTAAGTTCAGATCCATTTTGCAAATCGCACAAAATATGCCGAGCGCCACCATCGCACACCTAGCGAGCACGTCGCAATACTAGGATTATCCTAAGATAATAAATAACTACAACGAACACGCGAAACTTATAATTGTGTGGGCTCGTCGCGAACGCCCCCTTCTTGTTTTATACAAATTCGACACCTACTTAAGCGGCAAATTACATGCTTCCAGATTGTCGGTCTATGTATTCCAAAAACGGCTTTGATCGTTCGATCGCGTTAGAAGCTCGGGCAGTAATTGGCGGTACCTATTTTTTCACGAGTACCTCGCAGTGCAATACATACACTTACGCAGATATCTCTAAGTACGATACAAGGTGTCAGCAACCACTCGAAAGGTATAATGCGATAATGTAAATAATGTTTCATCAAGCGTTCAATCCGATAGTTTTTCTTTTTCCGCGTACGTCGGTATTGAAATAAGTTTATACGTACTTTTCTTCGGCAACAATGCAAGATGCTCGAAGGATAAATGTTTACTTACTTCGTTGTTCTTACCTCATTTATTTACGATCAAATTAATTAATATATACTGTTTTAATCGTCACTAATTGCGTTATATGTTTGTAGATAGTTCTTTTTATACACACACATATATCTATATATATATATATGTTCGGCGGTATTTTTTAAAAAGCACGTTGGCTTTTCTCTCGACTAGTGCACGACAGAAATATTTAAGGCCTAAGATTTTTATCGCTTGTTACAAATTAGTTTGAGCGCACAACGATATTTTGTCGATATTCTTTGTGAGCGAGACCCAGCATTTAGCGGCGAGAGTCAGCGCGATTTTAAGCTTTTATCCAGCATTAACAAATGATTCAGTGAAACTGCCCGTGTATCGTCACGATTATATGTAAATGCAATATGTTTCAATGGTGCAAATGCTCATTTATCGTAACAACGACATTATTGTAAGGCGATTTTTGACTAAACCGTGCACTGGTGCATTCTACACTTTAAAAACTTTATTGTTTCAATTTCGGTCGTGATGGAGATTTCGCTTACTTAAATCTAGGCACTAGAGCTCAAAATAATAAGCGCTACTCGAATATTACATAGATGCAGCGCTAACGGGAATCGAAAATCTTTGGTTCCAAGACAGTTATTTAATCAATACCCTCGAACGTTCGGATATCAAGTAGATATTCAGTAAACGAAAGGATTACCGAAGGAATTGGAAGGAATTAGAAGAGAATTGTAAACTTTTCCCACTTTCCGACAATTTATAAAATACGATTTTCCATTATGTATTTCAATAGATCGCGGGTTGTTCTATGCGGGTCTTCTTCGTTCGAACTTCGATCCTTCCTCGTTTACTGGACGATCTCAACCCCCCCCCCCCCCCCCCCCCCCCCCCCCCCCCCCCCCCCCCCCCCCCCCCCCCCCCCCCCCCCACCCCCCCCCCACCCCCCCCCCCCCCCCCCCCCCC
>JAPYZR010006681.1:0-11832 GCA_030522945.1 Trichopria nigra
TCGTCTACAGTGGGTTCGGGGGGTCTGGGATGTCTGGGAGAACGATGTTCTACTATTTTCTTTTTTGATGGATTGTGTTTTGCTTCTGCATTACCTCTCGCGCCTCTCGCTCATCCGTGATCCGTCAAGTGTTTGGAGTGCTCTTCGTTACCATTTCTCCAACGTCAATGCGCGTGTTGGCGCCATTGGATGCTATTCACTCTGTCATCGCATGCATATACATATGTACACTGCATTCGTAGAGTATACATACGCGGTTCAATCTTCAATGCAGTTCAGTCGGTTCAGGGCTTCAGGCCAGTCAGGTTCAGTGTCATGTTGACGCAGTGTGTCATCTAGTTTTGTTACTCCGAATTTGTGATTGTTTAAACGTAACTTATATAGAAACGAAATGTATTACTCAGGCTACATTTCACCCCGTGTTTTCGCAGCAATACAATCTGTAAATACGAATGGTTTAGCGGAATGTTCAGAAAAAGAAATCCGACCAATTTTACCCTGTTTGGTTAGGATGAGTTTGATTTCGCCTCTAGATATTACGAAGGATTGTGTTGATGCACGAAGAGAAATTTTGACTATTCTTTCTGGTATTGAATCTGTGAATTCTATTGTTGGATTATTATCCATAGATTTTCATGCTCTAGAAACCGATGTTCGCAAGGAGCTGAAGCTAAGGTAAAAAACTGTTTTTATTTATATTTATATTTATATTTTTCATATCTTATTATAATAAGTTCTTATAAACAATGGATAAAAATACATGTAACTAAACTCTAAAACATTGTATGCATCTAATTAAAAAAGAGATAAATGGATTGAAATCTTGACATAAATATTTGGAGTTATTTCAATATTTTTTTATTTTTATTTAATAAGTTATAGTATTTCATTATTTTACTTTTTGTTTTGATTTTCTCAAGTTGAATCTGTTATGTAAATAAGAATAATTTTATTCCACTTTATGTTGCAGACAAAAACAGGAAAATGGTCAAGGAGATAGTGTCCTTGTCCAATCATTACAGAACGGTTTGGCTTTAGAGTTTGAACGTAGTGAAGTTTCTCGGCGTATTCGCCTTGTCCTCAGTGAGATTCTTTTCATATCCTCTCAAGTTAAAGAATTACAAAAAAATCAAGAATTTCAAATTAAACAATCTGATCTCTTTGACAATGTTGTTTATATGGAAGAAATTAGTTATGTTATTTGCATTGCACTTGCTGAACTTCCACAGCTTTTTTCTATTTTAGACATCACAGAGACATTGCTCCACGTAAAACATGGCATTGACATTATATGCTGGATCACTGCCAATAGCCCTGATAGTTTTATGGAAATATGTACGAATTTAATTGCAAATGGTGAACATCAAGAAGAATCTGTATTTAGCAGTATTCGTACACAAGCTTTAACAATGTTGTGTCAAATGAATCCTAGTCAGGCTTTAACAGTACGTGCAAAATGTGTTGAATTACGTCGTATGCCAGCTTTAGCTATTATGTTGAGCCTTGAAAATGACCATATGAATAAAGTTTTACCAGGAAGTGATGTAGTGGCCTTTGTATCAGCTTTGTTGCTTGGTAGCGATCAGCAAGTTCGGTCATGGATTGCAATGTTTATTAGAAATGGACAGAAAAGAAAATGGGAATCACATGTTGCGTTGCAATCACTTAGAGATGAGTTATTACGACGATTAAAAGGAATAATATCGCATAGCCATAATGGACAGTTATCAGATTGTAATGTTGTACAAGCTAGTACTTTGTTAAGGCTTTATTGTGCTTTACGTGGTATAGGTGGTATAAAGTTTCAGGAAAATGAAGTAACAAATATAGTTGAACTTTTAACATCACATCCGCCACCTTCTCCTGCTGGGGTTAGGTTTGTTTCGTTAGGCTTATGTATGTTAATTGCATGTCCTTCATTAATTGGACAGCATAATCTTGAGAAGCGAAGTATAGAGTGGGTACAGTGGCTAGTAAGAGAAGAGGCCTATTTTGAGAGTGCTAGTGGAGTTACAGCAAGTTTTGGGGAAATGTTATTACTTATGGCAATTCATTTTCATAGCGGTCAACTTTCCGCTATCTGTGAACTTGTATGTACCACGTTAGGAATGAAAATTCCTATTAGACCAAATAATCTGACAAGAATGAAGCAAATTTTTATGCAAGACATATTCACAGAACAAGCTGTCACGTCTCATGCAGTTAAAGTGCCTGTTACAGCTAAATTAAGTGGTAATATTCCTGGATTTTTGCCAGTGCATTGTATTCATCAGCTTCTGAAATCAAGAGCCTTTACAAAGCATCGAGTTCCAATTAAAAATTGGATTTATAGACAAATTTGTAACAGCGTTTCTCCTCTCCATCCAGTTTTACCAGCATTGGTAGAGGTATATGTTAATTCAATTTTGGTCATAGACAGTAAAACAACAGAACATACAAATAAACCAATTACAGAAGACGAGATTAGAAAAGTTTTTCAAAATAGTGTCTTTGGTGCAAACTTTGATTCAAAGAAGAAAAATGCTGTATGCTTAGCTGATATAGAGGTTGATTATTTGGACGTTGATACATCAAAACCATCTCTGACATCGCAATTGTTATTGTTATATTATTTGTTATTGTACGAAGATGTCAGGCTCTCCAATATGCACAATTTTATGTCACAGGGTAGAAAAGTCAAGTCTTATTCAACTGAATTTTTATCAGAATTACCAATAAAATATCTTTTGCAGCAAGTACAACGAGATCAGATGAATTATGCAGGTTTATTTTCTCCCCTTCTCAGGCTTTTAGCAACACATTTCCCACACCTTTCTTTAGTAGATGATTGGTTAGACGATGAAATGATAAATATTGACACACAAATTACCAATCACAATGAAACAAGCATTAGTGACATTGCTATTATCGAAGCCTTTGGACATATCCTAAGCTGTCCATCAAGAACTGGAAGATTGTTAAGGCAGCTGATGTCAATGAAACCAACTGACATTTGGCCACATGCTGAGACTATTATTTTCTTTTTTAAAGCAGTTTTAGATGAAAAAGTGCCCAGATACATACAAGGTACTTTTATAAATTATTAGAAATGAAATAATGAAATTACTGGAAATTAAATTTATGTCAATTTATTAAAACAAAATATCTAATAATAGACTCAGAGTAATTATTTTCTTATTGTAATTAGTTTCATTAGACTAATTGGTCATGAACATACACTGTTTCAGAATTATACAAGCAAGTTTGGCTCAGATTAAACACTGTTTTACCTCGGTGCTTATGGGTTCTCTCAACAAATGCTCTTCTTATAGAAAATTCTGCAGTAGCAAGTGTGTTTCTCACACAGGAAAATATTGTTTTAGATCCACTACAAGTACTGCGATGTGACACAAGGGTGTTTCGATGTGCACCAGTTTTATCGGTGGTTCTTAGGTATATATTGAGATAATATATTGAATACCTTAAATACTTACATAAGCATAACACAGAATAATGATTTAGTAAATGTAACATATTATGGATATTATATATAACATTGAAGGCATTACATATCTTATAAATGTTAAATATACTTTAAAGAATATTGCAGGCGACATTAGCTGCATCTCGGTCTCAGTTATCAAGGCATATGCAAGATCGTCCTCTTACTGAAAAGATTGGTCAATTGACTAGTGAAGCAGAAAGAGAAGATCTTCGAACTGCACTTATAGGTGGACAGGAAAGTGCTGCTGTTCAAATTCTCTTGGAGGCATGTCTTGAAACAAACGAAGACCGTACAGTGCTTGGGCAAATGTGGTCCTTGCGAGAGATTCGAAGTGTTGTCTGTTCATATCTACATCAAGTATTCATAGCTGATCCTTCACTTGCTAAATTAGTTCACTTCCAGGTTGGTTTGGACTGATTTTATTTTTAAAACATGAAGTATTCCATGAAATCTGGAATACTTCTTCATTTATTTTTTTATTTTTGACATGTGTGTAACTTTCGCTGATCTTACAGAATACCAATCTTGCCAATTTTTTGTCCTATTTAAAATTACTTTCAAATTCTTTATTGAACAAATTTTAGTAAAATAGTAGTCCATGTATTTTGTATAATAATTCATATATATATATATACACATAATATGAATTGAAAGTGCTAATGATAATTATTAATTTATAATATATATAAATATACAAGTTATGTCATTGGACACAAATTTTTTCCGTAGGGATACCCAAGAGAACTTCTTCCAATAACAGTTTCCGGAATTCCTTCAATGCATATTTGCCTTGATTGGATTCCTGAATTATTATCACAACCTGAGCCAGAGAATCAAATATTTGCTGTGGATCTCGCATCACACTTAGCAGTGCAATATGCTTTACCAAAAGCACTAAGCGTTTCTCGGCTCGCGATTAACACTTTGGCGACATTATTGGGTGTTTTAAATGCGAAAGATAGAGTTATACTTTTTATGCCAGTACTATCTTCACTAACGAGAATATGCTTGGCATTTCCACCACTGGCTGAAGACACTACAGGATTGCTCATGCAGCTTGGCAGAGTGAGCTCTGCCCAGGCAGCTCTTGGTGATAAATCAGCCGAGATTCTTTGTAAAGAAGTAAACAAGACATTTGGAGAATTGTTACAAAAAGCGATTTTACAGGCAAGAGTATATTAAATTTTGAAACTGTAATTATTTCTATAATATGTACAAATGAACCTTAGTTTAGGTCCTTATTAATTAAGATGTTAAGCCTGCGTGTAAATTTCCACACTGTATAGCACTATAAAGAACTGTAGTAATATTATGTAGTAATATTAAGTAAGTCACACCAAAAATCACATTTTGGTTAAAAATACTTTATATTCTTAATAAAATGCAATCTAAGGACAATTTATTTTCTCAAGAAAACGATTTTGTATTTTTGAAGGAAAAGTACAATGAAGTATTTGTTTCCAAGACGTTATATTCGGGTGTCGACCCTCCTCCAAGAAAGTCAATGTATTTGTCTTAAAAATAAGAAATTGATTTTTCATATTTCCACGTTTTCAAGTTTTTTCCAATTCATTTTATTCTTGTGATGTTGTACATTAACTATACTAATAAATGAATAGATATATCACTATATCTATGACCAAAATGATGCATAGATGAAAAAATCATAGAATTACTTCGATTTTGAGTTGCAATATATTACCTTAATTCACGTCAATATTAATTACATAAGTATATTCGTTGTCAAGAAACACGTTAAATTTAAATTTAAATTTACAGATTAATGCGAACATCATTAATACCGTGTTGTATATAAATGGTTGCTTATCTCGATTGTTTTGATATTTGAAGACTAAAATCCAGAGACCATAAGCCATGAAACCTTTAATTATTCAAAAAAGGCGTACAAATTCGATTCTATTCTGAATTTTCATACGTTTTATGAAATAAGATTCATTAAGATGAAAGGAAAAAATTATAAAATTGAGTGTACATTCTAATGTATACAATGATGTGATGAACATTATGATTTCAAATGATTTTAAACTTCTTCATTTATGTTTATTAAAACTTCATAATTATGTTTATATATTTATTTGTTTAATAGAGAATTATGACGAAGTAAAGACATTATTATTATTCTATCCATACCCAGAAGGATATGGATTGAATAAAAAAATGCTTAATATGTAGAAGAGAAAAAAATGCAATGTGCTACCGACAAAGGAAGCATTTTCATAAATTTCTTTTTGTGCTTTGAGTTTTTCCTTTTACATCCCATATTTCTTTAAATATTCGTTCTTAGATAAATGAATTTTATTACTTTTTTACATAAATAGTTACATTATATATATGTTATCAATATCAATACCTATTGATATTGATAACATATATATATATATTGTGAAGTGTATTTTATGTATATACATTTTCTACAATTTTCTTCAATTTACATTTAAATATTCTGTTCCTTAACATTAATTAAATACATATCAATAACAATTTAACAAAATTAGCTTTGAACATTTTTATTGATTCGCTTATCTAAAATTGCCATTAGTTTTATTCTATGATTATCAAACATGTCGACAAATTGTGCAGCAAATCTTTTTGATGATTCCTCAATATACGTTTTTTTCCTTAAAACAGCTGCTTCTTTGTCTTTATATTCAAGTATTTGTTGATTAATCAATTCCAGTTCAGTTGCCACTTTTTGGATACATTCATCAAGCTCATCATTGGACTGTTGCAGTTTTTTAATTTTTTCGCGTTTCTTTGTTTCTTTAATTTCCAATTCTTGCTTTCGTTTCTTTATGATTTCTCTTTTCTTTCCTGCTTCTTCAAATAGTGTCTCTTTCTTTTTAATAAGAATTTTTAATTCACCTGTCTTAGATTCACATAAGGTCTTTGTTTTTAAATACTTTTCTCTTTTAATTCGCATAAATTCTTCCATGCAAAATTTCTTCTCTTTCAGTTGATCTAAGAAGCCACTTTCACAAATACCACTTTCAGGCAACTGTAGTTCGTCAACATTGCCACCAGCATCTGCAACTCTATTGAAAATGTCTTGATTATATGCAAGAATTGTTTGAACCAATTTGTTATTTGATGAAGCTAGTCGTATGTCGTGTTTATATGCTTCTTTCCTTATTTCTTCCAGATGTGTTTCAAAATTTTTTAAATAATTTTGCTTTTCAGAATTGGATTGTAAAATACTATCACGCTCAGCAGTAGTCATAGGTTGACTCTTTATGATTTTACATAAGTTTTCTTTACTAAATCTAAGTTTTTCAATTTCCTGTCTCCACATTTCTTTTTCCTTCTCTGTTGACTCTATATCCTTCTTTAATTTTTGTATGTGTTCCTTTTGACTAATGCGATGCATTTTTTGTTTGTTTCTATCAGTTGTTAAAGCAGCTACGGCTTCTTGTAATTTAGTTACTTCATCATCAATGACTTTAACCTTCTCCTGCTCAATGCGTAATTTATCTAAAGCTTTATCTCGCTCCAGACGTGCTTGTTCATATTTTTCATCACTTACCCCCATTCTTTCAGCTTCATCTTTTAAGAAAAGTTTCAAAAGGTGATTTTCTTGATCACAACTTTCATCATTCCAGGCTCTGTAGCATGTCATCAGAGCCATTAAGGTGTTTTTATTTTTTTCTTTATCTTCCTCGGTTTCGCCAATAAATGGCAATCGATCTAACGCTCCAAAGTGTTCACCCGCATAATCTTTCACTTCACACATCTCTACTAACCAACACATCCACCCAAGTGCATGAGGCCATGAATGCATTGTGTTTGCAGTTTTCAACCATGATTTATTCACTGAACCTGGATAATGAAGCTTTTTTGCCATTTTTGGTATTTCGTCAACATAATTGCTGATTGTCACTTGGCTTTTAAGATCGAAGAGTTTTGCTAATAAATTCGTCACTTCAACAAAGATTTTCAAAGTTAAAGGTTTTACACTTCCATTTGGATTCAAAATTGCAGTTGGAGATATGGACTGGAAAAAATTATCAATTTTATTTAACATGAAATTTTGGTAATTTTTATCAGAGAGTGGTCTAAGATCTTTTTTTGAAGTTTTCGGAGCAAGGGCAAGAGCTCTCTCTGCGGAAGATGCTCTTACTCTTCCATCACTTGATTGTGCATTAGTATGGCGTGAACTGCCTGCTTTTGGTGTCATGCCTTTTTGAGAATAAGAAACTGGATGATCCGTACTTGATGGTCTGCTAGTAGGCCTTTCATGTGATTGAGCCAATGCATAACGATTGTTTGAACTTGGTAATGGAGTTATCGGAGCAGCAGTACCATATTGACCTATTGATATTTTACCTGAAATTTAAAAGTCTAAATAAAAATGCTACATTCAAACGTTACAAATATATTTGTTGAATATGCGTTGTATTTGAAATTACCATAAAAATTGAAATATCTTTACAAATTTAATAGCAAAAGGTTTGTATTTATATGAAATTGACGTTTTAATATTAATTTATAATAATTTCTAAATTTCTATTGAAGATAATTTTCTTCATATAATTGCAATGTAATTTGAACAATTTATTTATATAGTTCATTTAAAAATTGTTTTATTATATATTAACTTTATTCAATAAATACTTTTTTTGATTCATAATTGAGTTTATGATAAATAAAAGATATTTCTTATTTATTAACCTGTAGTAAGTTTTAAATTCGACTTTCTAGTGCTTAATCGGTCACTGGAAGAACTCCGGACTTTCGGCCGAGGAATCATTGTGTTTTCATTTCTTCGTGGATCTGTTCGCATTGAGTTTCTGTCATTATCCTGTTGTGAAAGTCTGCCAGGGTTTGATGATGATCGACGTTTTAAAGAAGTTTTCCGCATTTTTGCATAATAATGTTATCGATTTTATATGGCAACAATAACTACTAACTTCTGTTAATAATCACCACGAAACTTATGACAAACAATGCTGTCAAAATAAAACTAAAAATTGTAAACGCACAAAAGGCGGGAGAAAACCAGAACTTATATGACTTTTATTATAAGTTTCAAACATCAACGGTCCAAATCGTATATATATAGATATATATTGTAACAATCCGCCACTGTACGCGTCCGCAGATCCGCTCCATCTGATGAGTGCACCCTAAAATACTGGTTGCGTTCTCTTTTAGTTTTTTCTTGGTTTTCGGTGGAGCGAAAATTCCCCTAGTCCCGATTACTGGACCAAATCTTGCATTCTCACTTCTCAGCTCAGATCCCGGCGGGGAACATTTTTCAGTAGACGCCACGTTTTCTAAGCCTTCAATATTTTTTTCGCGATTTTCTTCAATTTGAAAATTAAAAATAATTTATAAATATAGATTTTTATTCTACAAGACATATAATTAATATAATTTATATGCTAACTATTATATCCAGGAAACAAAATCTTGCATTAGAATTTTGCCGCTCCGTCAGCATTTTGACGACATTTTGATGTCGTTTTACAAGTCGTGGTCGCTGGGGCGAATTCATCGTAACGCTAACGCAGAGTTGACCGCGGTAAAACATGGACTCGTTTCGAATATGCTTCTCTGCAAAGTCCTACGATCTTTTTGTTTTCAGCTGAACCAGCCAAGCGCTTCACTCGTAACAATGGCATTGATGACGACAAGAACTTTGTTATCTAGTTTTTAAACATTATCATGAATTGTTATTGTATTTTCCATCATTTATCCAGGGATATTTAAAGTGCAGGGACTAATTGTCCATAGAGTATATCGCTGTACAGTAAAACCTACGATACCGTTCCCTCCGATACTGTGCAACCCACAATACCGTGACAGATTTACCCATCCCTCACTACAGTATAAAACCTACGATACTGTTTTTTGTCCGTTTCGTCACCCCACAATACTGTGTGTTGAGGAATCGGGCGGAACCTCGGGGAGAAATAAAAGCCGCAAATATATTTCACGCGCGATATAACCAACTCTTTATTGTAACCAACTCTTTATTGTTATAGGTGATTAAACCTCTTTGTGCGACGACGCACGAACGAAATCTATAACTCGATGCTCCGAGAGCGTTGTTATTCCCGATCAGGCATTGTTGGTTTACAATGCGTTCACCTTGCATAATAAAGAAAAATATTAATATCTTTCACGCAGGATTCGAATATTTTTCGCAATATATTATATTACCAAAATTTCATCGTAAGCAGCCAGGGGGCGGCGACCTTTCTGTTCTCGGAAAACACTTGTTTTTCCATCAGGTTCGCATCACATGTTTTGCACGCGGGCTTCCCCATTCAGCAATTATGTTTTTCGCCAGTCTCTCTCTCTCTCTCTCTCTCTGTCTCTGATGAAACCAGTCATTGAGGATTGGCAGAAATCGAAGCCGAGCATCCGATTCTCCATGCGCGTATACTGGGCCGTGCTTCTCTGAATCGAAGCCGAGCATCTGATTCTCCACACAAACATCAGTATAGGCGGCACCAGAACCCACACTTCTCAGGAATCGAAGCCGAGCATCCGATTCTCCACGCGAACACCAGCAGGCCCTCAGAAATCCGGAATTGGGGAATTTGCCGAGCAAATATAGAGAATTTTCGCCACGCGAAAATGTCAGGATACATATAGTCAGTCTATTTTCTTCCAGCGCCTCGACACTTCCAACTGACCGCGTTTTCAGACAAGATACCGGCGGAATCGAGGCACAAGCACTCGTCCTGGCGTCTACGCCAACCGGACATGCTCTATCTGATCCACTATATCGCAGTAGAAAATCCGGAAACACGTATAATATTGTCTATTTTCTCGCGGATATCCGCGCGCCCTTGTTGCTTCACTCTGAATTTAGCTCAAAACCTATAGCTTAGTTAGAGGTATCGTCATCACCTTAGAAGGGCCCGTAAATTAAACCCTATAGGCACCCTTCTTATGCGGCTGCAGCCGACTTTCGAGAAGTACTCCCCATTCGGGTGTGCAATGGCATAGGGAAACTGCAGAAAACCTACGCCTGGTACCGCAGATTAAAGTGACATTCATTCTGTCCGCAACACTGTGCAAACGCGGAGGCGTGGAAATCATCCCTACTCCTTCTACCTCCTTCGTCACAAGATGGAGGTTTCTCCGACATGTGTGTATAATCTGTGAGATCTATGTTTGTATGGGGTATATAGTGGGGATAACCACTCCTCAGTGATAGCACAGTACTATGGGTAAAACTTTCACAGTATTATGGGTTGCAAAGTATCGGAGGGAACGGTATCGTAGGTTTTACTGTATATACCCCATACAAACATTGATCCCATAGATCTCACATATTATTATACACCCCTATCGGAGAAACCGCCATCTTGTGACGTAGGATATACAAGGAGTAGGGCCCTATTGAAAATTTCCGGGTGGTTTTTATCAGTTGGTATCACGTGGTAAAACCATGTGGTCTGACCATGGCGTTTTGGCCGTTATATGACGATTTGGGGACCATGCCCTACTCGGTGGTAGACTCTACATCCACATGGCTTTAACCACGTGGTCAGAACCAAGTGTCAAAAATGTACGTGATCTTGGCCATGTTGTAATGACTAGTTAATAATTTCTACATGGTTATGACCATGTGGCGAACACCTTATTGTGACTAAGTTGTCTGGACATCCGGAAAGCTTAACACGGTCTGTGCCACATGGTCATAACCATGTAGAAATTTTTTACTGAGGCATTGCCATATGGCCAAGACCACGTAGATTTTTGACACTTGGTTCTGACCACGTGGTTAAACCCATATGGATGTAGAGTCTACCTCCGAATATGCCACATGGTCCCCACCTAGTCATAACGGCCACAAAGCCATGGTCAGACCACGTGTTTTACCACCGTGTGGTACCAACTGGTAAAAACCACCCGGAAATTTTCAATAGGGGGATGGACTTCCATGCCTCCGCGTTTACACAGTACATATTGTAGGGTGGCGAAACGGACAAAAAAGAGTATCGTAGGTTTTACTGTTGTTGTTCTTTTTGACGATAGCACCCATTGTACATATATGAATACCTATGCGCTTCGCTTATTGAAAAAACAATTAAAAAGGGATTGAATTCACCGGTATTTCAGGTGCTTGCACATAATTATTTTAGGTATATTCTAGGTATAAAATTTACTAAATAAATAATGGCAATTATTATTATCTATGGTTAAAACCCTATAGTGAATTAGAATGTACGCGAGCTGTACGGGCGTGCCAAATCACACTTGAAATGTCATTTAAGTGTAATAACATAAGAGGGATTTGGCCGCTACGAAAAGAAAAAAGAAAAAAAGAGGAATAAAAAATAAAATAAAAAAGGCAACAAAGGACTCGTTTTACA
>JAPYZR010006682.1:0-19731 GCA_030522945.1 Trichopria nigra
AGAAAATAATTTATTTCGGATAATTCTCGTTTAATTTTGAACCAATTTCATCGATATTTTTTTAAGGATTGTATATATTATGTAGAATCACCCTTCCAAGGCCCAAATTTTGAAAAAACGTTTCAATCACTTTTTATTCATACTTTTATTGTTGAAAAACTCGGTCGGTAACTGTTCTACTTTAGAACCGTCTTAAGGGTTAAATACACTATGAATATGTACGATGCAACAGACAACACTTGTACGTTTTCTGTATATCATAAAACGTTGGAGGAACCTATAGAGAACAGCAAATCGAATAATGCAATACTTGCGCAAATAAATACCGGCAGATCAACATCGAAACACAGTATAATGACATCATGTGACCTTTTCACCTAACTATTATACAGAACAAAAATATTTCGCTAAGTATACCCGTCAAGTAAATAACAATTCATTAATTAGCAGTTGAATTTAACTTTTATTTACAACATTTTTTATTATTTACTTAATTTTTCATTATTTTAAAATGTTTTTACACAATTTATACATTTTACAGGTATATACGTGTAAAGAGGGTAAATAAAATGGTAAAATATATCTAAGGACAATTTTACAAATAAAAAATTTACTTTCGCAAGCGTGACTTTTTACCTCAATTAATGATAATAATAATAAAAGCGTTTTTATAATCATAATTGCGCCCGTGACGGAATTAAAATCTGCACTTTTAATATCACTAAAATTTGTAATTACTGTACTTTAATTATAATTATGACAATTTAAAATTGTCCAAGTTTTTAAAAAGCTATAGTTAATCTCGAATTGATTAATTAACTGCGACATTTAGATTTTCCAAATGTTAAAAAATTTAAATTTTAAGTCACGTCAAGAAGCGTTATATATACATATAAGTATATCTTTGGTACATTTCGGGGACTTATATTTTATGTTTGGTACATTTTGAGGACGCTGTGTCTACTTTGGGGACGGTCCCCACTTTTTTCCTATATCTTTGGTCTAGTTTGGGGACTGTGGTGTATTTTATGATATAATAGATTTAAGTATTTATATCTATAATATATTTTCTTCAAATCAGACATAAAACGGAAACTTGATATCAACCGAATTACAATATCATAAGTCTTTTGTAACGAGACATAAAATGAAATCAAACATTTTCATTTGAAATGAAGCACATTATATCTAATGTGATTCATTTCAAACATATACAGAAGGCGATTAATTTTTACATTATATTTAGGTCATTTATACAGAATTATATATATATAAAAAAATATGAAAAATCAATTTTTCAAAATTTAAATTCAAACGGTATTTGAAAACACGAAAATACTTAAAGCCAACAGTGCTGTCGGCTACCAAAGTTAAATAAATTTTCGAAACTATATATATGTGTAGCCTGCAGGCTATATATATTTTGAGATAAAAGCAAATACTTTTCGTTCTATACGCGTTGCACATTCCGTATATATACGATTTGAAATTGCAATTTTATTATAGGACGATTTTGTCAAACCGATTGCGATATGTCCATGTGAAAATTCGATTTTGTTAACTAGAATGAGACTCGGGAACTGATTGTCAAAAATGAAATAATGAAAATGAGGGATTGTCGCAATTCGGAGGTAAATGAGTTCGAAAAGTGCTCTTTAAGTCCTCTTAGTCGTCGATTACTGAGCTCCTTTTTTATCGTTACATATACCAAATTTACATTTCTTTAAAAGCTCTTTTTGAGTCCAAAGAAAAATAATTTCTTCTTTCTTCGCGACTACATGTTTCCATTTAAAAAAATTCGAATCATTCCATGCAGAGTGCGGTTTTTCATGTAGACCCACTTCATTAAAAAGAATTGAAAAATGTCACTTTTTTGTATAAAATCAAAAAGCATAATCAATTACACTATACTCTCGAGTCTTAATCGAATTTATTATTCTCACTTCGAAATTCTGTTTATTATTTCAAATTAATCGTTTTATTATACTCCATAACTTTATTACCGATTGTTTTAAATTTCATCCAGTGAAATATCGTTGCCAAGGAGGATGAGAAGAAAATCAAGTCTAAAGCAACGGCTCCAGATTTCCGTCAACAACATCCTGGATTCTAGGTCAAATTGATTGTTTTGATCATAGGAGAAGCATCTCAAGAGAAATGGGTTTAAGATTTCACCACAATCACAACATTATATATATTAATGGCTGTGAATTCCATACAAAAAAATGCAGATAATTCTCATCTCAAGACGGAGCGTCCAATCGAATCACATGAACAGTCGGCAACATTACGAATGGCACATCAGCCAACATCCCGATTAGAAAATTGACTGTAATGAGTTCGAATTCGATTGTAGAATCGAGGAATAAGAGTCGATATGTCTATTTTTAAGGTAGTATTTGTTTAAAGTGACTAAAATAAATTTCAAGATTTTGAAGAAAAAAAATCGATATTCTTTTTGCATTTTCAACTCCGAACTAAGAAAATACTGAAAAGCCATTTTTTTATATCGATTTTTCATGATTGGTGGTAAATTATCGTATAAGACACACCTTCCTCTTTACAATACCGTTTGGATTTTTTGTTTCAGACTTTATACAAGCCTGATATTGGCCATCCGCCATTGGTCAAGTCCATTTTTGGATCCTCGACTTTGACGCCATCTACAGATTTCAAGATGAAATGGTAATAAATAACATTTTTTTTTTATTATTCTTTATAAGGACGTACTAATGTTCTCAACAAAGTATTACACTTATATTGTTAATATATCTTATAAATTTGTCTTTTTAAGACCTTCTAAAGTTTACTATGTAGTACTTTAACAGCGTCCCTATTTTCTGAATTGATGAGTATACGGAATGACTGAGAGAAATGGATATTCTCCATAATATTCATCTTTTCTCGTGGCATCAAATCGTTAATCCATGACACGCGGTGATTCATGAATATTCAAAATAAAAATGTATATGCTCAAAAATGGACGTAATATCATTGCCTCGTCCATTCAAAAAAAAAAAAAAAAAAAAAAAAGCCTCCACTTTTATACCAGCCCCACGCATATATACATATATATATTCGGGCGCGCGAACTCCCAGCTGGAGATAGATAGACTCAGGGCGGCCGCGCGGAATAACGCACGTATAAACCGTCGAAGATGTAATCGGGTTTAATTAAAGTGCCGCGACCTAGAAAGCGTTATATTAATCCCGAGCGCAGTTGAGCCGAGTCTCGTATACGCATAACCGGCTCCCTAGCTCTACTACTAATACAGATAAGCGGCTGGTAAGTTCCTGGGTCTTACTTTACATTTGCGGTGGAAACGTGCACGATTATCAAGCGGTCGTAATCGGCCATATTGAATCCTATATGGATATATGCTTTTAGTTCAATCGCCGTAAAAAAAGCTGATACGCGCATCTCCATACTGCTGGATCTGGTTGGCTTTATTCGTTTCATTTCGTTCATTTTCATTTTAATCGTATCATTCCCGATTAATTCTTATTTCATTCGATTCATCGTTATATTGCTTTATTCATTTTGGTTCATTTTCATTTCGTTCCTTTCATTCGTTTCAATTGATTCATTTTCATTCGTCTCCTTTAATTCGTTTCATCCATTCCATTCATTCTATTAGTTTCATTCTCGTTTCATTTCATGTTTCATTCTTGTTTCATTAGATTCGTTTGGTTCATTTTCGTTTTGTTCATTTCATTCTTGTTTCATTAGATTCATTTTCGCTTTATTCAGTTCAAGCGGTTCATTTTCGTTCCATCCTCGTTCAATTCGTTCCATTCATTTCATTCCTTTTATTAGTTTCATACTCTTTTCCTTTCGTGTTTCATTCTTGTTTCTTTCGATTCATTCTCGTTTCATTCAGTTCATTTGGTTCATTTTCGTTCCATAATTCGTTTCATCCATTTCGTTCCTTTTATTAGTGTCTTTCTCGTTTTATTTCGTGTTTCATTCTTGTTTCATTCGATTCAATTGGTTCATTTTCGTTTTGTTCATTTCATTCTTGTTTCATTAGATTCATTCTCGCTTTATTCAATTCACGTAGTTCATTATCGTTCCATAATTCGTTTCATCGATTTCATTCCTTTTATTAGTTTCAATCTCGTTTCATTTCGTGTTTCATTCTTGTTTCAATTCGTGTTTTTATTATCGTTTAATTCCTTTCAGTCCCGTTTAATTTGTTTAATTCTTCTTTCATTCGTTTCGTTTTGTTAATTTTGCGTACCGTTCATTTCATTCATATTCCACTCTTTCTTCCATGTTATTTATTTCATCTATTTCATTTCCGTTTCATTTCCGTTTCATTTTCATTTTATCATTTAATTTTCTAATAATAATTTCAAAAATTTACGTTGACTTTCCTATAGTCTGTTATAATATTATTGTTTGTTCTATTGATATTTTTGTATTAAATACATTAATTGATTTATTTTTTAATCGTACCTTTATTACGCGTGGGAATTCCGATGTAATGCTTACATTTATTTGCCAGCATACACATATCTAATTAAAAAAAAAAAGTAGAATGTAAGCTACGAATTATTACAAACCATAATTGTACAAAATGGAAGTTGTTATTGTTCTAGGTCGATCTTAGTTTTTGTTTATTTATTTTATTCGTAATGTAGCAATCCTCTCTCTCTCTCTCTCTCTATCTCTATCCAAGTTCCTAAGAGCTTTCAAACAGTCACTTTACATAACTGAAAACCGTAAGGAAGATAATATAAATCCGCAGCACCCTCTCAGGCTGCGCTACTTTTCGTACATAATTTGGCACTTTGGTGTACCCGAGCGCTCCGAAAGAAAAAATATTGTTAAATGAAAGGAAAGGAAAAGAAGCACGACAATGATTGCCTACGACATTTATGTCGCAGCTTCCACTTACCAGCCACGTGTCGGTATACATATATATATACTGGCATGAATATATCGCGGTGCCGTGTCGCGCGCTTTACGACACTGGCAGTTACATTACTTTTATTTCCCGCGGAGAACTACTTTTGACTTATGTATGCAGCATCTGCAGAGCGGACGGCGGTTCGTCCTAGAGAGAGCAAGGAAATATGGAAATGCAGTAAGATGGCCCAGTTTTATCGCAAACTCCGACGTCAGACGTGTCGCCGTCGTGCGAACGACCCGACAGAATTGTCAAAATTGGCGCGCGGACATTTATACGGACCGGATTTCACAGGAGGGATTCCGTTTGACCCACGGGCGCGTCCAACTTTGGATTTTCGATAAAGATTTTAAATCCCTTAAAATTTTATTTTAATCGATTTTCTTTATTCGATTGATTGCAAATGAAAAGCAAGAATCCTCGAGGATCGTGGGACTTGAACATATTGATTGATTTGTCAATCAATGAATTTGTCAATCAATAAATCAATAACTGATGCCAAATTCTGTCATCAATTTCTTTCAATATTTCAATCTTTTTATTAATTTGTTCAACGCACTTCTTCAAATCATCAACTTTCATGCAGTTGGTTCGCTCGTAATCAAACACGTTATTAAGTTTATACTTATTCATTTCGTTCATTTCTATGGTTCATTCATATAGTTTATTAATTCATTCTGTTTAATTGGTTTAATTAATTAATTGGTTTCATCTCATTATATTTCCTTTGATTTATTTCATTCGTTCTGAAAATGAACCAAATGAATTGAATGAAACGAATGAAACAAGAATGAAATAAGAATGAAACGAATTAAACGAAAATGGAACAAAAATGAATCGAATGAAACGAAAATGAACAACCTGAAGTGATTAATAATAATTCATAATAATAATAATAAGATTGACAGAATGAATCAAATGAAACAAGAATGAAACACGAAATGAAACAAGAATGGAACGAAAATGAATCACACGAAACGAACGAAACGAAAATGAACCACAAGAACTGAATAAACCGAGAATTAATCTAATGAAACAAGAATGAAAAGAACAAAATGAAAATGAAACAAATGAATCGAATTAAACGAATGAAACAAGAATGAAACCCGAAATGAAACGAGAATGAAACAAATAAAAGGAATGAAATTGATGAAACGAATTAAACGAGAATGTAACGAAAATGAACCGAATGAAACGGACGAGACGAAAATGAACCACATTAACTAAATAAAGCGAGAATGAATGAAATGAAAGAAGAATGAAACGAGAATGAAATGAACAAAACGAGAATAAAATGAACAAAATGAAAATGAACCGAATGAAACACATGAAACGAATAAAATGAGAATGAGTCGGGATAGTGAAACAAATACAATGAATGAATGAAAAAATTTGATAAAATAAACGAATAAAATAATACAATGAAAGTAATTAATGAAAATAAACGGAAAATGACATAGAAACGAATTGAGATGAGAATGAAAGAAAGGAACGACGCGACTAATGTATTAAAGAAAAGGATAAAAGTGCTGAGTGCCACCAAATTATGGACAGAATAAATGAAATAAAAAACAAGGGTATTTAAACAAATAAAATATATCTGTACGACGTGGACAAATGCAAAGAATAATCGAAAAGAACGAATCGGACGAAAGTGAATAAAAATTGACGGTAATTAAGTAAATAAACGAAAGAAAGATATAAAATTAAAATAAAATAAAAAGAATAGATGAAATTTATTGACGTGAGATGAATGAAGGAATTTCAGAAAGCATAGGAAAAAAACATTTTTTAATGAAAAAGAAATCAGAACGCAAAGAATTGAAATGAATTGAACAAAAACGAGAGACTAGACTGTAATGAAAAATCAACGTGAATAGAAAACCGAAACGGCAAATATCCAAAGAATTAAAAAATTCAGAGGAATAAAAGAATTTCATTTGAGAGGAATGAAGCAAATAAAAGAAATGTAAGGAATGAAAAGACTAAAATAAATAAATAAATGAAGTAAATTAAAATTCAACCATTATTAATAAAATGTGTGTCACTGGAACGTATTGAAAACACTATTGATTGCATCAATTATGAAAATCTTGAAGAATTAATGAATTAAATGAAGAAAATAAAATAACTGAAAATATAAATCCAAAAGAATAACGAAAGGCAAAAAAATCAACTTTGTGGTAAAATAGGATGATTACTAAAACTGTATTCTACCTATAAATAATAGAGAGGAGAAGAGACGCAACAAGAAAGACAATTAAGGGCTCCTAAAAATGGCAGTGTGTCTTGCGTGAAAAAGCCAAGGAGCCGTTCGCTCGTCTGGCATCCTCGCGAACCTGTTAACGGCGTAATATGGAAATGCGTATTCTTTAAAGGTGCAATAAAGGTGCTCAAGGCCTGTCGGAAGTTTGGGAGGCACCGAAAGTTACAAGTTTCCCGACGAGCATCGAGCACCTTCGGCGCCAACATTAACATACATCCTACAACGAGCGACGCGTCAGAAGTGTGCTATTTACATAAATGCATAATTTCCAACTTCGTTTATGTACATGCATAACCTCCGAGCCGCGGCGAGACGACTCTAATACAACTTCCTAATATCGAAAACCAACAATGCGCACGAGTCTATCTGCATTTCGTTGATAACAACAACAACAAAAAAATCTGCAAATCAGATCAACGGATAAGCGTATGATAGACTAGGAATTCGTTAGCGGTTCAATCTCGGATGCTTGTTATCGTTAATTCGTTGCAAGAATAATTAATATATCTACATGATCTCAGTATGTCGACGGTAATAACGAAACGAGTGAATAAGAATGGACGAATTCGGCGGATAGGTGGAATGAATAAACCAAATAAATAAATGAAATGAAAAGGAATGAACGAAATGAATAAATGAAATAAAAATAGGCAATGAAGAAATTAAAAGAAGAAGAGCAATGAAGAACTGCAAAGAAGATAAAAGTTGAAGAAATGAAATGAAGAAATAAAAATTAAAACGCGAAAGGAATAATAAAAAATTAGGAAACCAACTGATAAAATAAAATATAAAGGCAGAACGAATAAACACAATGAAGGAATTAAACGGAAAATCTGCAATAAGGAAAGAAATGAAGAAATGCAATGAAGAAATGAAACGATAAAAGAAAATATAAAGACACACGGAATAAAAAAATGAAGAAATACAATAAAGATATATGAAATAAAGAAATAAAATAAAAATGCAAAAGGAATAAAAGAAATGAGGGAATTAAATGAAAAACTGCACTATAGAAAAGAAAGGTGTAATCAAAATGAGTCACAAATTGAAGAAATAAAACAGCGAAATAAATAAATGAAGAAATAAAAAAGTGCAATGAAGAAAAGCGATATAGAAATCCAACGACGAAGTGAAATGAAGAGATAAAATAAAAAAATTAAAATAATCAAAATTAATAAATGCACTGATGAAATCCATCGAAGAAATTAAATGAAGAAATTAAATAAAACATCGCAAAGAATAAAAAAACGAAGAAGTGCAATGAAGAAATGAAATGAAGAAATAGTATAAAAATACGAAAGGAATAATAACAAAAAATGAAGGAACCAAATGAATCATGATATGAAGAAATGAAGTAAAAACGAAACAATAAATAAAATTCATAAAAGAAATGGAATAGAGATAAAAAAATAAGAAAACGAATCGAATAAACAAAACGAATAAATTAATTGAAGAAATAAAAATGAATGAGCGAAATGAATAAATGAAATAAAAAAACGTAATGAAGAAATGCCCTGGTGAAATCCACCGAAGAAATGAAATAAAAAAACCGAAAAGAATAAACAATCTGAATAATTTGAAATGAAAAATGAAATGAAGATATGAAATAAAAAATTAAAAGAAATAACCAAAGTAATAAATGATATGAAGAAATGAAAGAAACAATCGCAAAGAATAAATAAAATCCATAAAAGAACTGAAGAAATGGAATGGAGAAATAAAATAAGAACACGAATCGAATAAAGAAAATGAATAAATTAATTGAAGAAATAGAAATTAATAAATGAAATAAAAAGCTCAATGAAGAAATGCCCTGATGCAATCCAACGAAGAAATGAAATTAAAGAAACCAAAAGAATAAACAAAATGGCCACTTTAAGTGAAGAGTCACAATGAAGAAATAAAATGAAGAAATACAATGAAACGTGAAAGGAATAAATGAAATGAATAAGGAAAATAAAAGAAATGAAGGAATAAACAAAATTAATAACTAAAATGAATAAATGAAATATGAACGTACTGATCATTGGGACGTATGAACAAAAATATGTTATTAATTTATTAAATGGTATAAAAGAGAAATAAATATTCGTAGAATTATATAATTACAGAATTATCGAAATCTATATAAAAAAAAAAGAATCATTTATTTTAATAAAGACGCTTCGAAATAATGAAATAACGAATAAATTGGACAAAAATTAAAAATCCGTAATAAATAATTAATTTGGTGACCTCCTCAATTTCCACATGCACGTATGTGTCGTTAACGTTGGATAAAGTGAATAAATTGAATGTATCAACAATGCGTAATGATACATTAGACATTTCCATAGAACAATAATGATTAACAATCCAATTGTTTAATAATCCATTTCATTATTATAAACACACGCCGGATTTAATTGTATAGAAAATGGCGCCAACTCACCAATGCGTATCTAGGTTCGTTTTGATATATTGTCCCCACTCTTGTCCAATTAAAATGCGCCAGCAGAGTTAAACGGGGTGCATTAAAGGCATTTTCCGACGGCACCACCCTGAAAAAATTTGGGAAGCTGTCGCTGGTGAACATCGGGTGCGTGTCGGCGTAGCTGAGCTGAAACGAGAAAAATGAACGACATTTTAATAAGTATCGAAAATCCACTTAAACTATAATTATGACATTGTTTCCTTTAATTTCCATATTTTTCATCATGTCATTTTCTTTAGTATAGAAAACACGTTGCATGTGTTTCATTCACACTTTATTTCCATATTTATTTAATACATCATTAAGTATATACTCTCATTCATTAAATATCTTTAAATTATAATAAAAAATAATAAAAAATTATTTCAATAATATTAGGGAAAAAAAAAATAAAAGAATTGTTCTATAATTGAATGGCGGAGAAAAAATCGGAAAAAGCAAATATGTTTATAGTAATTATACAATATATTAGATTTACAATAATTAAACCTAATTATTAAATGATTACCTATTGATTAGAAGAAAAACAAATAAATGATTTGGAAAAATGATTGAATTAAAAGACACGAAATCATTATATTATAGCAATACATAAAAATATTTATACAAAATTTATAAAAAAATTGTAGAGGACGAAGCCTCAAAGGTTTGAATAGTGAAGATGATAACGGCAACTCAGTGACGCAGCGACCTGCGACGATAAATTTAATTATCTTTCTTTTGTGAATGCTTTGAATGCTTTATTACAATCTGACAATTATAAAAGACAAACATTTTATATTTCTCATATTCCCGTGAATATTTTTAGTACATGTTTATAATTTTATTGATCAAAAGGCGAGGGAAACTCAAAAATCTAATCAAGTTCTGGCAGGGATATGAATTTCGAACAACAATTTCTTAATTATTACATTATTTTTAACATTTTATGGGTTTTCTTTCCCTCAGATATTTTCATGATAATGAAATAGTTTACCCATAATCAAATAACGAAAAATTAAAGCATAATAATGACGTGTAATCGGTTATTTCGTTGACATTATTTAGAAGAAACGATTTACAAGGTATATGCGAGTATAGAATTCGTTTCGCAGATGAGAAGCATGATAAAACATCAGCATTCTCTCTCGAGAGTTCATTTCTTGACGCATTCGGGGTCACTGATATCGACGCGAATGCCAAATTTGTCGGAGTAAAAATAGCACGGCCGAGTCGATAAAATTATTAAATTTTCAGAAAATTTGGTTACGGAATGAAATTCCGTCTCGCTGATTTCAAATGTAAAATCTTTCGAACAAAATCGATTCCAAACCTATAATGCCTGTAACTTATATCAAACATTCATTCATTTTGCGTTATTGGATCCGTACATAAGTTGCGCTTATAAAAATACTTCAATTTAGCATTATTATGTATTATTATCGATTATTATGAGTTACAAAATGGCGATAAGCTTATAATAGACTCGAAATAATGTACGATATAATATAATTAATAAAGTAGCGAGTGCGGTATGGTTCCATTTCGTAAAATAATACGCGTAATATATCGTACCGATACCCGTTTCTTCCCTTTGGATGAGAAATTGTATCGTATTTCGAAAAGATTTCACATTTCGAAAACGTCGAGTAACATCCCAACATCCGAGTATAGCTGGAACGAAAGATCGTGTTCTACGTCCATTCTACTACAAATTACGCGCATCACAGACTTTCTCGCAATCAAGATCGGTTCTCGTAAACTTCCCGTTGGCCCCGCATCCACCGGTGGATTAGCCACGTCCGCCGCTAATCCATCTACATCCGGACATGCCTATACATACATATATATATGTGCCTGCTGGCGAGTCCCAACCCCTTAAGCGCCAACAATAATTCAAAATGTTTAGATTCATAGTTATGACGTGAAATGAATAGACCTATATTCGTATTTCAATTAGAACAGACGATGCGTTAATGAGCTAATGAATAATTCATTAGTTGTAAAATTATAATTGATTATAATTTGTAATGAATTAATTCATGAGGAAAATTAAAATAATAAAATTTGTTTGAAATAAAGTAAATTAAAGTAATGAAGTGATGAAATCAATAACGAAGTGAATGAGGAAAAGAAAATGATTCAATTACAGAAATAAACTCAATGAAATGGATGAAATTAATGAATTAAATAATATGATTAAAGCAATGAAGTAAATGAAATGGACAAAATCACTGAAGTAAACGATATGAATGAAGCAGTGAAGTAAATGAAATGGATGAAATGAATGAAGCGAATGGAACGAAGCAAAACACTGAAGCGATGGAATGATAATAAAAAAATACTGCAAAGCAAAACGATGAAATTAAATAAAGAAAGGAATCTATAAATTGAGAAAGATGTGATTTGTAAGACAAATAAAAAGAAAATGATTGAAGCTACTGAATCGACATTTATTTCAGTGAAGAAATAAAACTTTTCAGCGGAAATGCTAATCATAAAAACAAAACAAATGAAATCTTTAAAATGTATACAACGAATCGAAAATAGGGAGCATCCATAAAATGAAGCGAATTAAAGATTTGAAGCAAATTAAGTGAATGAAGCTGTTGAAACAAATGAAGGAAATGAAGTAAATAAATCAGGCGATGTAAGGGAATAATGCGAATGAAAGGCTTGAAGCAAATGAAACGATACATTAAGTGAAGATTAATAAAGATTATCAATGGGAACTAATGGGAACTAGAAGGGCAAAATAAACAAAACAAATCATGAAATCATGGAAAGAAATAAAATGCTTCGAAAATAGTGCACGTCAATATATAACGAAGCGAATTGAAGAAGCAAAACAAATGAAGCTAATAAAGTAAATAAGATAAAAAGTTATCATAAATAGAATAGAAAATAGATAAGGCGATGTAAGCGAATTAAATGTTTGAAGCTAATGAAACAATAGATTAAATAATTGTAACTAACATCTGAAAAAACACTAAACAAAACAAATAAGATCATTGAAATGAATAAAATAAATTGAGAATAGTGAGTATCAATATAGAGAAGCGAACGAAGTGAATGAAACGAATTAATCAATTGAAGAAAACGAAGTAAATGGAGCGAATGAAACAAATAAAACAAATGAGATAAAAACAGATGAAACAATCAACTAATGATACTTAATAATAATTAACAGAATTAATGAAATGAATGAATGAGGTGAATATTTGGAAATCGAAAAAACTCATTTACAGAAGAAATTGAAGAAATAGCACAGCCAAATTACATAAAACCAAGGACGTTAATAAATAAATCAAAACAATGAAGTGAATGAATAGAATGCAGTAAATAGGCAATAGATAAATAAATTATAAGAATGCTATTAATATAAGGTAAACAAAATTGAAAAAACCAATGAAATTAAAAACATTAACAAAATCAACGAGATGAACAGCGAATGAATAAAATTAATAGAATGAAGCAAAAAATATCATGAATAATAAATCATGAACAAATGAAATGGAGAAATAAAATGAAAAAGTGAACGGAATGAACAAAATAAATAAATGAAACGAATGAATGAAATGAACAAGAGAAATGAAGAAATTAAATGAAGAAATAATGTGAAGAAGTGAAAAGAATAAACAACATGAAAAATGAAATTGGGAAAAAATGAAAGGAATAAACAAAAGAAGTAAAGTGAAAACGCGAATAGATGAAATGAAGAAATGAATTGAAAAAATAGAAGATGATAAATTAAATTAAATTAAACTTTAAAATAATAAATTAAAAAACTAAAGGAATTAAAATCAATAAATGAAATGTAGAAATGAAATAAAAAATGATAGGAATATAAAAATAAAAGAAGTGAAAAGAATAAACAAAATGATTAAGTTTTGCAATTCCAAACATCAAATTCACAAATAGCTCGGATTATTGCTAATTATATGGCAATGGCATACACGAGTATAATAACATTTGAAATGAATTTTATTGGACAAAATATGCAACGTTGAAAAGAATAATGTAACCACATTAGCTTTAAAGCATATCATTATAACCAGAACCCTTAGTGCCTTATCGGCGCGCAATTATGACGTCAATCGCGATATTATCTTTAATAATTTCATTCATGTTACAAGAATGCAAATGCCGGAATTCAGAGGTAACCGCCTGTAAAGCACGTGCGCAATGCAAGCAAAGTACTTCTGAACTTTCAACTCCTACGGCGTCCGTTCCTTTTGTCGCTTATCATCCAAAGTTCTCGATTTTCAAGTCGACTAACGTAGCGATCGACGAGCTTCGAGTGCGTACTTGTTGCGGAAGTGCATGCTGCTTTATCTGCGACATACCAACCACGTCGAGCAACAAAAATACCTTTGATGCAAAAATTACTCTTCGAAAACTTTGTATAAAATACGTTCAATCGTAATTACTTTTTTCGAAACTTGTGATAAAACTTTCGTTTTGATAACAGTCAAGTTGAAAGAGTTCTTTTTTTATCGTTTTAAGGCGTTTTTTATTATTTCGTTATATAAATGAAATATTTCATTTATTATTGCGCAGTGTCTACGGAGTATTGCTGGTCACCTAGCGGTCGACTTATATTATATTACAATATCCAACTACACGAATTGGTGCATAATAATGCATTATAATTACTTACAAAATTTGGATATAGTAAGTACATAGCAAGTGGATAAAGCTCACTATAATATAAGACAACTGCCACACCGAAACATAAAATTGTATATGGACTAAAAAATTGGCGCCTGAGGAATGGATAAAGTTTTGTTAAATGTAAAATATTCCCCAAAAACTATAAAGCATCATGTGTTTACTGGATTTATCGTTACGCATTTTTCAAGGGAAACTTTCGTGCTTTTTTCCTCTGTTTGCGTCAATTTCTTTCCCACTCTGACTTATTATCTACCTTATTATCGTAATTTCTCTTCCACGTCCCTTTCCCGCAAGATGTTTCTATATATATCGCATATATAGCCGGTGCGCTTCTTTTATATGTAAACTTCTTTACTTTGTTATTTTGCCATTCTATTCTTTCTTCATTCTAATCTACATGTATAGTTAGATATAGTTTTATATATAAAAAAAATAAAATCATAATTTCATCACCATCATCATCATAATCATAATCATCATCATAAGTATATATGAATCATATATATGATATTATCTCTCCACGTTCATCCATTTATTACTGATGGCAAAACATAAATACATCATATATACATGTCCCTATTTTGCCCAGTAACCCAACAGATGGCGTCTATCGATGGACATTTACGAACTGATGTATTAAGCAGAGATTTTTTTTTTGATCCATTTAAATTCATCATTTCGTATATCAGCGTGCTTTTCTTTGGATTAAATAAGAAATTTTTGTTATTACTTTTGAACATTGATAATTGTGTATTCATTGTTTTGGATTCTATTGCACTGATCCAAGTAGTTCGTGGGTTCCCATCACTGAGCGAAAGATTCGGTAAATTTTACTAAACATTTAATTGCTGGCATTTAAAATCGTTTAAATCAACGACTTATTTAATGAAATCAACTAAACTGTGGTTATCATAATTAAATATGTGTGTCAAGTGAAGTCATGTTACCAAAATATTTAGTTAATTTACCAACTTAACAAAATATTTAGTAAAATTATACTTTTTTTAGATGGATCTAATAAATGATGTATTTTGGCCATATTGAATAAATGAATCAGTTAAATGATTGTGTGATATCGTCGGTTATTATCGACTATACAATAAATTAAAAAATCGTTCACTCAAATTTGCTAAATGACTTAATGAAAGAACGCGTGTTTAAAATGACCAAATATGAAATTGGAATATAATGGTGTGTTTCTTCAACACCTGCAACAGTTTAAAATGTAAAGTAATGCGCGGTAAATTTATAACGGTCAGAATTGCCCTACCAAAGATAAACAAATATATTTACGTCCACAATGCCAGGAAAGAAAGCGTTTATGTTTCGATATTCTGTTCAATTTAATTTATGAAAAAACAATACAGTCAAATTTTCTAAAATGAATTAATTGGTTTAATCTAAAAGAGATAATTAGCCAGGCAAATGCCCTCGAAAAGAACTATTTGTTTATTCTCATAAATCCACAAAAGAAAGTTTTTGTTTCGTTTTGCTTCATTACTTCAAAAACACAAGCAATTCATTAATGTACTTATGAAAGATTGACCACGAGCATACTTGGTAACAAACTTAGATAGTTACTGCTGTATATGTTTCATATATATTCTATCATCTAGATAATTACCATCTTGATAATTATCATCTATAGAACGAACTTTACATATTTTCGCGCCGACGGAAATCCTAAATGTACTAAAGTCGACAGATGGCGTTGTATAACGCCTCTCTTTATACGCAAGTGGTGCAAAACTTGTCGAGTACTATATTATAGTACTATACTGTACTATATATTACGTACTGAATTTTTATAATCAATTATATATATACTATATAAATAAATAAATAAATAAATGTATAAGTGAAAATATAAAACAAAGTATAACAAAAGTTTTTCGCAACGAAAACGTCAAGTCCATAAAATAATAAACATGCATCGTATTTCCAAAATTTCCACATCATCAAAATCAAAGCAGACAAAATGGCGGCTTCTATTCTCCATTTCCTTTACTTTAAAAATATTTTTTGTATTCTTAGATTTCGGTTGAGTACATATATATTTAATAAAATCCATAAAATCTAACGAATATTTCGTAAATTTCACTTAGTTGCCATAAATAATAAATATTTCATTGGCTCAAGATTGAACAAAATTACATTCTACCAATTATATTACGAAATTGGCTTTTTCTATTTCTTCATGGAACCAATTATTTCTTTTTTTTTAACTTTGATAAAATATACTATGATAAAAAAAAACGGAAGAAAATAGCACAGGAAACAAGTTTCTCCATCGCGTTTTATCAATTATTGTTACCATCAGGGAAAGTTATTATAAAATGTTGGATATATCGCAAAACAATATTAATACCATGACCCGCGCGCATACCGCGAAGAGCCGCAACGCCGCCGATATTTTCGATAATTAAATATCATTATATCCCGGTATAAAGCGGAAATTGATTGATTAATTATGCCAGGAAAATCCTGCCTTTATATGTACGCGACGGAAAATTGATCGATAAAGAGGGGACGCAAAATAAAAAAGAAAGGAACGGGATGAGTGGCATCCGGGGAGATAAAACCGTCGAATCGCGCGAGCCACGGAGACATCACCGGCAAGATGAGGCTTAAGCAAAGCCTATACGTATATAGGCTATACTATACGTTGTATATGCAGCTCGTTAAGCATTTAACTCCCACACCCTATACATACATACATATACGTGTCGTTGTTTGACGTGTAAACACGGCTTTGTAGCCCGTCCTATCGCGGTTCGACTCTATCGCGTCGCTGTTTTAAATATTGGCAAACATTGTCCGCGGCTTGTTGTTGCCCGACGTGACGAGGCTAATTCAAACTGTGCCAATCGCGCGTTCTTCGAATTCCCGCGCGTTGAAGCGATCGTTCTACATCATCCCAGCATATATATACGCACGCAGGATTCTCGTGGATTTGTTGCCGATTTTCACACTGGTCTTGGGGTCCTATTATTTATTGATGACGTCGTGACGGGTTGGGTCTTAAAAAATAACTGTAAATAATGCACAACATTTTAAATTATGAAATACATACAGAAAGTATCTTCATCAACATTACCATCATCAGCGTCATCAACACCACCAACATCACCAACATCACCATCATCATCATTAACATCATCATTATCATCATCTTTATCATCATTACCATCATCATCAGCATCATCAACATCACCATCATCATTATTATCATAATTGACATCAGCATCGTCGTCATTATCATCAACATTATCAACACCGTGATCGTAATCATCACCAGCATCACTATTTTGTTACAGATAAAAATTTCTTGCAAAAATGTCTTTTTTATACATTTTTGTTGACCTTTATGCGTCTTTTCCTTTTTTTTGATGACATCCATGGATTATTCCACTCTCTGTCGCTATAAGTCCTTTGTGCTCTACCACTATCTATTTCAATATAGTTCGTGCCTTTACCTTTCACTCTTTGTCTTTCTTCTCGAATCACTTCCCTTTTAACACACTTGCTCTCGGGTGTACTCCCGCGTATCCTTAATCTTCTTTGAATTTCCGCTGCGCCAGTAGGCATGTCGCACTTCACTCGCACTGGTGCTCAATTATACTCCCTTCCATTTCGAGTAATCCCTCATATCGCACTCGCGAATACGCTCACTCGATTTCGCCGTTTACCGAATCGCTCATTATATTATTCTGTAATTAACGAAAGCGAATCCGAGAGCGAATTTGAACAATGTTATATTTGTTTAATTAAAGAATAATGTTCATAATAAATGTTTTGTTTCAAGTTGATCAGGAAGCAAATACGTTTCTCCGATGCCGTCTATTCGTTAATGTCAGCAAATACCTTCATTCATATTTTGTACTTAAAATCCCTTGAGCAAACTCTTCGGGTACGCGAGATTGTTTAAAACCCAGCACTGTAAAAGATCTGATGTCGATAATCTGGATGTTATTTATAGTGACTGGTATTTCCTTAATGAACGGCAGACAATGTTCCTGTATTATATAAACTTTCATTAAATCAGTAGGCGATGTATACTCCATTAAAACTTCTTCCCGTACCCTATGACCTCTTGAGATAAAACAACATTAACAATAAGACCTTTGTTAAACAACGCAGACTACACTGACAAATTAAATACGATAAGATCATCTCGAGTCTTAAAGGTATTGGACGTCGATACGACGACCTGTTTGACTTATAATTCATTAAGCATCATAGCAAACATCTCGAAGCAGTAGATAAAAGAAGTTAATTGGATAAATAACATCTTTGTTAGCATCCTCATTATCAACATAATCATCATCGTAATCATCATCATAATCGTCATCATTATTATCATGCCGACATATTTTTCTTAGCAAGAAGAAACCAAAGAATATCCTCATCATCGTCACCATCATTATCATCATCAGCAACGCCATCATCATTATAATCAACATCATCATCGTTACCTTCACTATAATCACGATCAAAACCATCATATAATCAACATCACCATCGTTATCATTACCATCGTCAACATCGCCATTATCAACATCATTATCAGCACCATGATGATCATCATCATCATTGTCATAATCATAATCATCATCATCATTATGCCGAGAAATTGTTCTTGGCAACGTACAATGATAATTATATTATAAACATCATAATTATAATCAACATCGTCATCGTCACCGTCGCTATCATCATTATCAAAACCATCATCATCATAATCAACATCATCATCGTTATTATTACGATCGTCAACATCATCATTACCATCGTCAACATCGCCATTATCAACGTCATCATCGTCATTATAAACATCATTATCATAATCATCACCATGATCATCATTGTCATTGTCATTGTCATAATCATAATCATCATTTTACCGAGAAATTGTTCTGGACAAAGAACAATGAATAAATAGATATAAATTTAAGACTCTTCACGTGACAAAAAGAGTCAACTCGTTAGTATACCTCATCTTCTTCATCAATTTTTAAAGCATCCAGTAAACACGTAGTGGAGAGACTAGCGCTCGAAGATACTGCTGCGCAGTAATTAATCCGTCTTCGTTAATTATCTGCAGCCGAGAACGTTTCTGCCCGGCCAAGTGCGATTGAGACGCGGCGGAAAAGATACGCCGGATCAAATATAGCGTGTCACGCTCCACGGCGAGTCGGTTTATCGTAAAACTCCGACTCCTTGACGCGGCTGTGCGGTGAAACGAAATCGATTTCGGGCGGCCGTGGCGGGTTTCCCGCCGGATGTAAGGTAGAGTGCGCGCAAGCTTCGCCTGTTTGTTCGCCTGGTATTGTCGCAAAGTGACTTCTTCCGTTTCTATCAATATTATCGCAAGCTTGTCAAAGCACCGCACGATCACGTGCCGGACGAGTTCTGGGGATGTATATA
>JAPYZR010006685.1:0-13118 GCA_030522945.1 Trichopria nigra
GGGGTTGTAACCCCTCAGAAAAAATAGATTTTTTGAAAAATAGTTTCACGTGTTTCAGCGATTTTCGAAAATTGTTCTCTTTCAAAAGTTACAGGACCCTTTCCAAACTTTTGGTACACCCTGTATGTATTATATACGTATATCTTTTTGAAACACAATAAGTAAATTATTTTACTATCCGCAATTACGTGTTTCATTAGAAATACTCCAGCGAGTATTCTATATTTTGGTTTTGTAACATTTTTAATAATATTTCAATTATTATAAAGAAAAAGAGAAAAAATAAAACTAAAAATAATTTGAAATTTTGTAATGAGAATAATTTTTGCACTATATATTTGTTCTAATCTTATGGAAGTTAAGCATAGTTTTGTACATCTGAAAGTATTTTGTTTTTGGTAATAAGCATAACTCTTAAAATGAATGCATTTCAATACTTTTTTATCCATTTGCGATTGTTGGATTGTAACTTATTGTTGTGATATAGTAATGTATATCAGTGATTTTAGAGAAATACTTTTAAAAATGTTATCGATTACATATATACCAAGAGTTCAAAATTTTAGGCGGCAAAAAAAATTATTGTCGTCTTGCAAAATTTGAAATAACAGACAAAATTCTGAAGAACTTTTTTTTTAAGATTGAATGTTTTTTTTTTTTTATTGTTATGATGAAAATTCCAACTGTCCAAAAATCTTACGAAATTGAACAAATTTTTCAAAATTGTGTCTGCCATATTGAATTTTTTCAAATCTGACGAGAGATATGCGTCATTTATGACGACCCCGAAAAACCACTGATTCACATCCGTTTATACGACTGTTGAGCATCGTAAGATTAAATTCGACAAACTAAAATAAAAGTTCTATTCACACGTTTTGCATCATTTTATAAGTATCGTTAAAAAAATGTCCAGACAACATCGTTCATTTTGAAAATAATAATCACGTATAACATTAAATAACGTAAATTTGCCAAAATACCAACGTAATTAATTATTTTGCACTTTTTAAAGTGGTCTAAAAATGCAATTAAGAAAAATTGAATCCAAGTCGAACTGATCGTTATTCAGACCGCATTAATAAAGGGTATACGCGTATTAACGATTTAAATACCAATAATAAAACTACAATCTGAAATCGGGAAAGACGCGAAAAGGTCATCATAATACGTCGCAATCCCATCACAATATAGTGTAACCGAAAATAATCAACAACTGGTCATCAATTTGCAAAACTATTTATTGAATTTTAGTACTTTGATTATACTACTGATATATAGATGCCATTGTGACTCTAAACAGATATAAAATGTTACTGACGTTAAACTGATCGTATGACGAATAACGGTGAATACAATCTAATGATAATAAGGATATAATATCTGATTTGTGAGAAAATTATGTACTATAATGATTTGTGGATTGTGTGAACATTATGTTTCGTTTTCTTTAATTCAACCTCAGACCCTCAATGTTGTTATAGTTTCGTCGCTCGGAGCACATAAACACACACACACACACACACACATATATATATATATATATATATATGCATGTGTGTGTAGTTTTACAATATATTGTATTATCACAATGATCGACGAGTGAAAAAACGACAATACACTTCCGAGACGAATCGAGGTTTATACTGCGGTCGTTTCGAATATTGCATATATAGAGAAAGTCCAGTATGGGAGCAGCGGTTTCGCATAATTAATTTCCATTCCAACATTATTATTAGTATATTAACATATATATTTCAATAATATATAATCATAATAATAGAAAATATACATGATTATCAGGGCAATGGCGCGTATATTTCATAAAGATACGCGCCACGTAAAATTTCCGCACGAATCAATACATAATAATTCTTCGTTCCCGTCTCGCTCCAGCATCAATTAAAATCGAATCGCTTGGATCGCGCGAAAACACGACGAAACGCGAAATGCAGTTCTCCAAGCGCGTGTTTTACAAACGCCACTTTCCGAAATTTTTATAGCGTCGTTATAACTAGGACATTGCTGTCGTTCATTTTACATACTCCTGGTCCGAAATTAAAGCGTTTAAAAATAATAATTACAATAATAATAATAATAACAAGGCGATAAATCCCGTTTTACATATTATGTACATACACGCATACACGCACCGGGCCGTAAAATAGCCGTTCGCGATTCATCCATTTTCGCACAATCTCTGCCTAAACGCTCGATTCACATACATAAAACTCGTGCACTCGACGGAGAAGCCGCTAATAACGGACACGTGACTTCCGATCTGACAGTAAGGAATAATAATGATTTTGCTATAACATTTTTTGAGTTCTCCCTAAAAACCCACATCCCACACAACACGCACACGCACACACACTCGCACACACTCTCGCCATATTTATCTCTATCTATACATATATATATATATACCCCCGTGAGACTACGATATATATTGAAATCGTTCGTGAATATACAAATAACAAGCCATTCGTATATAATTCGATAAAATACATAATAATCTTCCCGGTGAACGAAACGAAAAAAAAAAAGCCAACAAACAAACAAACGTCGTTAACTATGCCGACTTGATCGTCGCACAACGGTCGCGTAAAATTTCCACTAGTAAAAAGCTAACGGACTGTGATATCGCATCTCCATTGCACCGTGCCCGAAAAATAAAAGGAAAACAATTCAGTCGTGAAAGTCGTCGGCACGACGGAGACAGTCCCCACGAATCATATGGATTCGGTATGCGTTCAAACGTTTTCTTATCATATTATACATATTATACAGATATTCGCGACATGAGCGAACGATTGCTGAAACGGTGGTCAAGTCGACAACGCGTTCCGAGAAAATGCACAGATCGGTGTGTAATGATAACAATACATATATATATAATATAAGCGCGTGTATCATCGTGGCGGTGGTCGTGAACATTCGCCGACACTAAGTGCGAACACGCTATATTCAAACGCGCACGCACGCACACATATATATATTTATATTTGTAGAACTTTATATACTTATACACGAATTAAAGAGTAATATCCGAATGCAATCTTGCTTTAAAGACTTTCTTTCGAATCTTTCGGATACTTTGGACCCACGCCGATTTTCCAAATACTATACAAGAAACAAAAAAAAAAAAGAAAATGATTGGGCCGTACAATTTGTCTTATTCCCCCGTCGTCCCTCGTTATTTACATACATAAAAGACAAAAACGAAAAAAAAAATAACAAAACAAAAAATCGGCAGTGAAAAATGGCGTCGACTCGTGAATAAATACATTATATATGTTACAAATGTTCCCGCGAACGATGATGGTTCGGTTACTACTTTGATCTTGGTTGCGCAAAGTTCACAAACTACACACACGCACATATACATACTGATCGCCACCCGTCGACGCAATTGTCGTCGCTATATACGACATTTTTTGTTTCGATCGACGTGTGTCCTTTCGATAATCCTTACGGGGCTATATAACATCGGCTAACCCTTACTGCGCACGCATTAGGTGCGATCGCGGAGTAACTCTGATCGAAAAGAACCCGGGAGCCTGCTGCCAAAACAGTAATAAATGAGCATTTGCGGAAAAACTTGTTTTTCCCGTAATGAACGATGCCTCTTCTGTCAAACTCGGTCTCTTCTATTTAATTTTTTTTCTCTTTTTTTTTTTTTTTTTTTTTTTTATTTTTAATTTTTATTTTTTTTTTTTTTTTTTTTTTTTAATTAAAATTATTTATTTTTTTTTTATTTTTATTGTACATTGACTAGACAATTTCGAAGATCTACCAATTTATTACTAAAAATTCGCGTCAACTCCTTCGTTCAAAGAGCGCATCATTACTGAGCTACTTCAGAACCGAGCGGTGTTGGTGTCGTTGGCGAGATGCAAGGGTGCTCAGTAAGGGATAAACTCTACAGCGTTTTATCTTCTTATATGACGAAATGAAAAAAAAAAAAAAAATATATATATATATAAATAAACAAAACACCCAACAAACAAACAAAGAAAAAAACAAAATTGCCAAAAATAAATAATCATATACAGTATGTCGGCCGCCGGCAGCAGCATTACAGGAATTCACAAGGGCAGAATTTTTACCGACGGTCTCCGCCTAATCCGGGACAATTTTTCTTCCAGTTTTTAATCATCTGCTACGGTGTTGCATTAGCAACGCCTCGCCTCGAGAGCAATCCGAATTCTGCCGGATTGGTCGGCTGATTGTTGACGATTTCAGCTATTATATATATACATCCGCTCCGATGATCTCTCGACTTTCTTCTCGGACATTCCGCGCACCGTTGCACCGCGATTGATAATTACAAACCAGAAGAGAAATTCGGAACAAAAGCTTTCACTACCCGAGTGTTGGTAAAAATTTCCACTTGTGATAACCGCTAAAAGCGGGGGTGGGGGGAGGGGGCGTTGTTACGATCGACGAGACGATAAGCTTTACAAATTCGTAACTAAAATAACCTAAAATCATTCTCCCGTCACAACGTAAAATTCGAATTTAGTCGTTGTCCCTTATTAAAACGCTCGATACTTTGGTGATTTGTACATGTTAGCGGAACATTCGGTAACGCCGTTATAACATTCCTTACAGTGACTTAGTTCCGTACCGACTCTGATTCAACGAAATCCGTCATTATAGCCGTGAGTCGTGCTGATTTTCTTCATATGTAAATTTATGCCGAGTTTCGGGCCTATGTATTATTTCAATAGATTGCGCGCGCGAGCTTACTTCCTAATAAACTAAAAGAGTTTACTTCTATATGCTAAATATTAATTTCGCTCGTAAAGCAATGTTGCATTCGGAATCAAACACATTGTCAAACGGTTTATATATAATATATATAACGCACGGTAATACAACATTTCTTAATCGCGTGAGAAAAATGCAGGCCTCGAACGCGATACGAGCGAGGAAATCCTATACGTAATTGATCATCATGGTTCATCGTCGTTGATGCCTTATTAATGTAAAAAAGTAATTGAAATCTGATTTCTAATTCAAGTTCCGCCGTTAAATTCCTTACAGGTATACCGATTGCAGTGTTGAGCTATATTCAATTTTGTTATATAATCTCGTGGCAGAGTTATAAAATCGTAAGTGAGTAATTTTAATGACGTTCGATTTTGAATCGAATTTCTTCATGACTCGCGCTATTGCGATTAAATATCGAACGTAGATTCGTCGTCTTTCTTTCTATGTGTGTATGTTTGATTAAACTTAGAAACAGATTTCGGCTAAACAGTTTACGCTAACAGGGCGTGCTTCGGGGACCAGAGTTGGAAATGACCGGGTCCCGCGTGAGATAACGACGGGTGGAGCCACTTGGTGCCACGATGGCTGACGTAGGGCGGCGGTGACGGGCCGCCGATGTAATGCGCCGGCATGACGTTGTACCAGACCTGTTTCATGGGGGGCGGTCGGAAATTCATGTTAAATGGCTGAGTAAACCATGGCTGAGTTCGGTTCCTATTGTTGGGATGGGACCGGGGACTCTGCGAGTTGCGCCGTTTAGTTTGGACGTTATGGTTCTGATTGGTCGTACCTAGAGGTCGGGGCTTTAGCTTATCCACCTTGTTGAACTGGTTGCGAGAATCGGGCGTCACCGGTCTTGGTGGCGATCTCTCGTTCACCTTCTCCTTCTGAACCTCGACGTAATTTTCGCGCGTCGTCTTCGGCACATTTTCCTTGTCGTCGAACGAAGCCAACGTGCAGTACGAGCCCTTGGTCTCGCCGAAGCGACAGCACACCTCGCGAGGGTCCACCCAGAGGGTGAGCTCGATAGGTAGATGGATGGACAGATCCTCGTAGCGCACGCCGGCTGCGCTCGCGGCACTCTCCAACGACGAGTCCCGTCGGCTGTTGCCGTTGACGCGGATGCAACGGAAGCCCTGGCCCTTGGACGGCTTGTCCGGGAACCAATGATTCTTGAAACGTTCCGTGAGCAACTCCATCAAGCACCGCTGAAAGCACGTCACCTGATCCGGACTAAATTTTTCGTTTTTTTCTATCAGCTGCACTAAGAACCGAACTGCCGCCGTTATCTCGTTGAGCATATTGCCACCCGTGATGAATAAACTGCTTTCTGATGGATAAAATCTGCCGTGTGCGCCTTAACTTTATGTTCTCGTCGACTGTTTTCGTTTTTGTCGACCTCGATGTGGGGGACATAGATCTTGTCGAATCGACCTCGAGGTGCAATCTGCAAAAGAAAATCGGGTTCATTATTAGTATTATTGTTGTTATTGATCAGTCGAGTACAATTAGTATATAGTAAATAAGCGGGAGAGCCGCCATATTGCTTAACCTAAAAAAAAAAAAAAAATGAAAATAAGCAACTGTACAACAATGCGATTTGTATTTGGTAACAGTACGATAAGTACGTGGTATGATATATCAATATCTCTGAAAAGTTCAGCTCGTGATATTAATTAGTTCAAAGTAATGTGGTATAAATAATATTTATAGTTCATTTTCTGGGTCGCCGCTAATCGCCGTAATGAAACTCGCTTCATTTTTTAAATACGCGGCAAATGACTATACGATCGGTATAAAATTAACGTCAATGATGAAATTATTCGTCGACAACGATGACGAATCGTATCGCACTGAACAATAATATAGAAGTATGCAATACTCTAAAGATGGCGGAGCGTGGCCGGTAAGGACACGACGCAATGTCATAAATCAACCCCGACAAAGTTCAATCGTCTTTCGAATAATATTATTGAATTACACCGGTTTAAGGGGGACATTCTCGTGAAAATCGAACAAAAAAATCCATTATCCTTTAGCATTTTTCCGTAGCTTGTGACATGTATGACATGTCGTCAAAGCGGTTTTTCTTTTTCCATGAAAATTGAGAAAGTCGATAAATAACAAAAATAAAACTCTTGTTTTTGTTCATTTACTTCCTTCTTGGAAAAATAAAATCAAGTATTTTTAAACCACTAGATGAGAACCTCCAGTTAAGCGTCATTGAAGACGCCTCTTACTCTAGTTGCTGCTCATTTTTTCAGGCGATCCTCGCCTGATTTGCCGATGGGTAACACATTAACCCACACGCAGTGTCCACTGACCTTTGGCCTGGCCAATTATTGTAGACCTCCTCACTACACATCTTCTTTGTAAAATCCTTCATAAATTTCAGGGTATCCGGATTACTCCTTTTATTGATCCGAGTCTCCGCTCTTGGAACAATCGAAAGAAGTAAAGATGCCCGAGTCAGGATAGGAAAGATTTTTGAAGATTGATTTTGTTTGGGTCAACGCATTTGTCCCAGCAGTCATTGTCCTCCTCGTACTTTGTTGCTGCCCGTTATCGCAACGTCCAATCGCATTGTTGCATCATCTACGGTACTTTATAAATCGCGTCATTCGATTACCGTATAAAATGCTCATTATCGTTATAAGGCACATGTTATAGCCTTAATCTTCAATATCGGTATCGCTCTTGCCCATTTCTCATTAGCCGCTTTTATTTTTAGTACCGTCCATGACTAAAAAGAAAGCAGACTAACGACTGATGTTCTCGTCAACGACGTTCGATGCAAGTTGCAAGATCATTGTGGAGTCCTGAGCATCAAGTGGTTTCGCGCTCTCTCTCTCTTCGACAAAACCAGATGTACGACAGAACAAATGCATCAGTTGTAGTCGTTCGAGATGTCGGCTTGTTCGGGAAATTCCGAACGGTCCTCAACGTTTCGAAGGAAACGTTTTCAATATTGTTCTTCATCGTGACGATGATAGTCTACCTAAAACAAATATACGAAGCAGTTTAATAGTAAACCTTTTCACTACTTTTAGCGAATTAGAGTGTACTTAGGAAATACGTTAAAGAAATTCTGTTTCATGTTTTATGTCGTATTCTTACATAGGCGTCAATAAAAATGTCAACATTTAATGAGAGTATTTCCAATTTCGTACCTCGAATCGTTTATAATCAACACCGCAAACTGACATACCTTTTGACAAGTTATCGCATATTTATTCGGATGCACGAGCTCACTTTGTTTTTTTTTCTCCCTTCAGAGTTTTGTTTAGGGTGAAACTGGTATGACCTTTTGCGTTTTAACATTGACCGCGTTATATCTTCACATGCAGTTTTCACTTGTTTTACTTTACACACAGTTTACACTTGTTTATTCTTGTTTTTTTTTTTTTATATTTATATTTTTTTTAGTTTGTTTATCTTTTGTTTTAATTACACGTGAAACAGGAAATTCGCATATTCGAAACACGCATCACTTTAAATACACGAGAAACGGTTACCGATTGATGCTTCGCACATTGTTAAGCGGACTTCTAAGGAATCCTGTCCAAAATCCACGGGGGAGAAGTTCCCATTGTCTATCTTCCTCTCACTTCCTCTTTCTCTCGCTTTCTTCCGTTCCCTCATCCGCCTCTGTTTTGACACATTTTGTTTCCATCCAGGAAAATTTACCACCGCGTCATCGAGACTTTTATTAAAGGGTCTTTACCGCAGGGTTGCCAACACGTACCATAAATCCTGGATTACCTTACCCTAATATCCTAATTATGATACTTGTTGGCAACTATGGTCTTTATCTAACTCGGCGAGGTTTAGGTAACTTTGTTGCCGTCAATTGCAGCATTCGCGGTAAAATGTACTCCTTATAATATGAGGTGCTCGATTTGTCGTTATCCACATGTGCATAAACAAAGTTTCCATCCGACTCATGGTCACAGCTTTGTCGCCGTCAGGTCGTTAACGCCGTGGCCCATTCCGCTCACGTCATAAATATGGATTTATATTTTTATTGTATACCGGGCATCTTGCCGAAATGTCACGGGGTTCTTTTTTTTTCCCAATTTTAAACGATAAATATAGAATAGTAAGCTTACGCGCGTAAGAGTTGCTCCGGTAATTTAAATGAAATGTAATAAACATACGTCCTCGACGACTTGTTTGCATCGCTCTACTTCAGCACCACTGACGTACGCGGTGCAAAATCAAATTTTCGCAGAAAGTTTACACGCCAAAATAAATAATACCGTTTAAATTCAAAGTAACATACATATATATATATATATATACATATCCCAACCGGCACCAAATGTCCGTAACGTTTTTGAAACGTTTCCGAAATGTTTTTAAAACGTTTCATGTCTGCGATGTTTATAAAATGTTTCTGAACCGTTTCAAAAACGTTACAGACATTTTGTTCCGGTTGCGATGTGTGTGTGTGTTTTTTACTCACACCCGCGCACTGTTTTTAAGGATGTACCGGGGTTACAACTGATTGTTGCTGAACATGTGTTTAATATGAATTTTAAGGATTTTAATTTTATTATTTTGAGATCAAAGCTTGACATTCATGAAAATTAGGTATTTAACAAATGGTATTTATTTTTTCAATACGAAATTTTAAAAAATGACGAGATTTTATCGAATAACTTCAGAAAAAAAAGGATTCCTTCCCAGTCAACCCTAATGTAACAATTACGTATCATTAAGGTAACATTTATATAAGAATGTAACCATGATATATTTGTTATATATTTGTTACTTGTTGTGATAAATTATTAAGGATTATTAAAAAGTTAAAAATTATCAAAACAAAATATCAAAAACGTTATTTTTCTTGTTTTGTTTGTTTTTTGTTTTTATGAATAAAGTAAAAACGAATAAAATAGCAACAAAAATTTATTATGATTTTCATTGTACTCCAACGTTTCAAGCTTCATAACAACACAAATCTGACCGAATAAAATTTCAAATTTAAATTCAATTTCAAATCGAACCGCGAAATTGCGTAAATTATTTACAAAGTGGTACTTCGTAATTACAATGAAAAATACTACCGAAAAAATGCGTTGCAAATGGTTTTAGAAGCAAGGGGTATTCTATTTGTGCTGGGAAAGCAATTTATAGAAACGATTCAAGTGACACGTGGACTCGTACTAAAAAAAAAACAAGAAGAATGGTATATATATAGGTATAATACACCGCGTGGTTATTGTCTTTCCAGAAAGTGTGAGAAAATTTGTCAAAACACACACACGCACACACACGCACGCACGTACCACACACATTAAATAACGTGCCGCTATGATCTGTTGTAAAAAAATATTGCAACAAAAAATAAAAGTTTTCATTCTTAATTATAATGCAAAACAATTTATTTACAGAATAAATAATTTAGTTAATTGATTAATTAATTTATTAATTAAGATCGTATTAAACAAATTCACGTTTGTTTTCTTGAATTAGTATTATTAGTAGGGTTAGTAATATTATTTTTATATGTCTCTTTTTATACTAATATACACTAATTAACATTATATATATATATATATATTATTGAATAAATTATTCGCTAAATTATTAACTTCACAAAACCAGTAAAATTTAAAAGTAATTTTTAGTTTGTTTCTCTCATTATCTCAAAAAAAAAAAAATATATATATATATATACATATATATATAATTTTTAATTGCTGCCGAAAATGCATGTAACCGCATTTAGAACTGACGATATCTTTGCTGATAAGATTTTATGACAATATAATGTCAATTAACATACACTGTAACTGTAGTAAAGAAATTGGAATACTAACAAATTTTTTGAAAAAAAAAATACGTCTCGATTAAGAACTTTACTAGATTTGGATTTATATCGACTTTCATCATACATATATAATTTCAGTTAAATAGGTTAAAAAATTTAAAAATTTTCGAAATTAACTTCTCCGAATCTTTTCCGAAACTTTTCCGAATGATTATACGTAAAACTGTAAATTTATTGATTGAGAATTTGAGAAATTAAACATAGAATCGCTTTTGTTTAATGACCTTTTATGACCGATTTATTACCGTACAATATTTATGATGGAGAGATCAAAACGACCGTCACGGGTCGAGACATTTATATGCAACAATAAAAATAAAGAATTCTATACTAATTTCCAGCTGCATATCCAACAAAATTACTGTATCAATGTGAGGAGTGAAAATAATTAATTTTGAAATGACAAAATGTTTACGTTTTTATTTCCAATCGCAGTATTAAAAAAAAAAAAAGAAAAAACAATTAAAAATCAGGGAAATTGAAAAAATCTATCTACGATAATTAGAATAGTTGAAACTATCTAAAATACAATTGATATACAATTTAGAAAATAAAGTATTATTTGTACATATTTCTATGTATTTTCTAAATATTTTTGAAATAAATAATTCCACTAAAAAAACTATAAAATACATTTTTCTCAATTTCAATAATAACATATTGCATTTGTAAATACATAAAAGACTTTCGTGTGAGAAAAGAAAAAAGAAACCTCAGCAAAGTTTTTCTGATTACAGGTAAAGTATCGCAATGAAATATATTGAGACGTACTTCGTATCACCCACACGACAATTAGTTCTCTATTAAAACACATCTTAGTCGGATCTTTATTAAAAAAGAAATCTTATTAGTATTGCCAAGATTATTCGCGAGTACGTGAACTGAATTTGAAACCTCCAAAAATATATTGTTTTGTAGGGTACAGATATTAAAAAAGAATCGAATTAAGAGTATTAATTATTACTTATTAAAAGTACTTAGTAAGGGATAAAACGAATGTTCTGGTAAAAATCTGAATGTAGAAAGAATGAACATCTATATATATTGCATGACATTTACCAGGGTGAATTTTGATTTGTAACGCATAACCGAGTTCAAAAGTAACTTAAAATCAAACAGTATTAGTAAAAAAGTAAATCGAATCCTACTCGAGAGCAATATTAATTTATACTAATAATCTTCATTTAAATAAGAAAAGTCTGAAATAAATTACGGAGATTTGAAAATATCAATCCTCTACCATTTATTTCAATAAATGAACTTGATAATAATAATAACAGTCTGTACCGACTACAATTATAAACAAATATTTTGTTAAGGTCTAATGTACCGCAAGAGCACCTACAAACTGTAATCATTACTTATTGTTTGTAATAAACAGATTACTTATTGCTGTAATAAACGGATTGAAAAAAAAATAAAGATATTAAAAAACGTGCACAATACCGTTCAGAACAATATGTTATTTTTAAAATGAGGTTAACATCCTTAAACAGGTTATGGTAATCTGGCTGTTCGTGGCAAACAAAACGACGTAAGGTATTGCACAATTGCGTAATTTTTAAAAACCCTTTGGATGAACAACAGTAATGATCGCAATCCGCAATGCTGACGGATTGCTGGTTGTAAAGCACGATCAAAAAAAAAAAAAAAAAGAAAGAAAACAATGAGCACAACAATTTTGCCAGCTCATTCTTGCCTTACCACGATATGCCTTGCGCGATTGTTCTTGCAAATTTCACGTCGAACTTTTCACACACTGAAGAGGACCGTCCCGAGTTTCGCGTGAAACGGAGTTTTTCGAGAATCTTAAAATAATTGGGAAAATCGTGGAGTAAAAAATTATTCTTACCTACGACTGCAAATGAACAGGAATTTTGTCTAACTAATGAAACTACTACGTCCCCGTTCTCGTTAAATAAATGTATCACTATTGGAGTATGTTTCACGTCCTAACACGTGTTACGTAGACTGGAATCCGTGGAACACGTTGTGAAGTGTATATACATATATCACACGACTGTACACGAGGGAGAATTGCCTTGCGCGCAAGTCCACTGCACAGGGGAATTATGCGAAGTGCGTACTATGGCTGTTGGAGCTCAAGTGAGTGGCTATACCACATGGTAAGTGTGGTACCAATGAATAGAGACGCATATAGAAGCCCAGAGCGTATAGGGAAGATGAGGCTGGGGAACAGAAGGACAACAAATGTACTGTACATAAGAGTGTCTTTCTCACTCTCATTGCGACTGTGACTCTTTGGGGAACGATAATTCGTCTCACCATTTACCAGGGGCTCTGTGTCTATATTCGTTGGTGGCGTTGGTGCCGTTGGTGGTACTTACGGCCATGGGCTATAGAAAGAGAACATAGAGTAGCTCGAAGGCAACCGGTTGGTTTATAGGTCGGTGCCAAAGCAATGCAAGTATATGAACGCGGTCTTTATGAAAACGAAAAACATAATGGATGGTTCTACAACTGTTTTGGTGATGGATTTTTTGGA
>JAPYZR010006686.1:0-18185 GCA_030522945.1 Trichopria nigra
AAACATAACGAATATATTGTAATAAAAGCCTGGAAAACGAGTTGGAAAATTTCTCAAATTAATCCAAATCCAGTCCAGATTTTCAAAGCTAATATTTTATGATAGAGTCCGGAAAACATCCTGGAAAATTTCAGGGAAAAATGCAGATTATTACGAATATATAAATGACATTTTTCATGAGATGAATTTCGTTATTGTGAGAGTAATTTTATTCTTAAAAGATTGAAATTTCACTCCAACATACCCTTCTGAAAAAGAAACCACTTTTCGAATATACTTTGATCACCTGTGATCCACACGTTAATAATTGAATAAATCGTAAAGTGAGTAAAGTCATTCATCACGAGTGGGAATCGTGGTATATCCAAGCGATGCAAGTCACTCTCAGCAGAATACTAAATTCATTCAATTGTAGTGTATCTGTCATCAACGCAGAGAGTACACTGAGGCAGTTGGAAATCTCACTCCTATTTACAATATTACGCCTAACCTAGAATTTCAATTCCTCCTCCAAACTGTGTGAAATTTCACTCGATGGGGTTTTTAGAGGGTATAATATAATGAAAATTTATTTGAAATCGCGACGATACAAACAGTCCCTTGACATTGAAATTATTAAAAAAAAAATACAGTTAACGGTTGGTAAGTCATTATACATTATCACGAACATTACACGTGCATGAATGATGATACCGCAATAAGTGCCTGAATTGGCAGGGTAATAAATCGAACTAGCACGAACTTGACGATGCAGTAGCCACTTGTAGCTGCGAACGTTTGAACCAATAAGGAGTTAATCAAACAGACAGATTGTGCACCCGTACCCTCAATTACGTATCGTCCCCTTTAATTTTTCAAGGAAGTCGCTGATAGATAAGTGGCCACTGTCCGGCGGTTCTTTCCCCTTTCGGGCCTAATTTCGTGACACGTCTCGGAAGTCCAAGTCACATTCGAGTGGCTATCCTTCTTTGTATTCTCGATCTTGGATCTCGAACGACGATGACTTCCTCACTTTCGGCGATTACTCATTTAACTCAATTTCTTGTTTATCCGGATAGGAAATGCCATCTGGCAATCGGAACTTTCGCGTAAGTAAGTAACCTATCGAGATTTTCATTCTTCGGTTGGGCCTTCTTTTATATATTGAAGAAATGTGCAACTTCCGATGTATAATATTTTTTTTTTTTTTATTTTAATTGTTCTTTTTTCAATTCTATTCTATCGTGACTGACTCGATAATAGTCGCTGGTAAGTAACGATCGACAACCCTTTTGCGAAACTAACGACTGTCATTTTTAATTTGCACACAAATATCAATTTATGTCTGATACAAATATCGAAATAGGTAAATTCTTTTTAAATGGAGATTCGCGCAAAATTTTTAGCAAGTGTCTATATTTTTAGGAAAAAATTCAAAATTCAAAATGGTGGATGCCATGATGATAAATATATTAAATCCTGGAAACGAAATATATATGTTTTAAGTTATCGACATTTTGTGTTGTTGATGTTTTCAGTAAACTTTTTTCTTGCATGAAAAGTTTGAAAATTCAAAATGGCGAAATCTACACTTGCCAGATCACGCTTATCCAAAACTAATTCAGAAAAGTGTAAATTGCATTTATGCACATTTTCTATCGTTGAAATGTATTATTTCGCTTTGTTTCTGAACATAAAAAAAAAACAAAATGGCCGATTGAAAAATGGCGAATGTCACGTAAGGCCTTGTAAGTCGTATGAAATACAACAGTCGGCCATTTTAAATGTATATTATTTGAAGCAATGCTTTCTTTTAACCTTGTTTTTCATCAAAATGGCGGAATCCAAATACCCGACGGAATTTGAAATAAATTCAAAAGGGACGAGAAAATTTCGAACCGATAAGTGCCACGGATGTGTGCTACTTGCTTATAGACGTAAAAATTAACCAAAATGAAAGCATTAGCCGCAATTACGAAGTTATTTGAAAAACGTCACGAGGAGATTTTGGGACCTTCCAGGCGAGTTTGATTCGTCGGAGAACTTCACTGGCCCTCGGAATAAATGAAAACCGTCGCGGGAACAATCTCATAACGAAGATTCGCGGCGCAAGTTCCGGGAAAACACTCGACCGACAATGCCCGAATGCGTTTCTAAGAATCTTCGCAATGCTATCGCATACCAAAAAATCGTATGAAAGGTCCTCTAGTTCTGGTTTTATAACGGTAGATTAATTTCTTATTGTGCGTCGAACCCTCAACGGCGCGACTGTTCTTTGTTCCTGCTACTTGCAGCAAAAAAAGAGAAGGCCGGAAGAGGTTTTAATAGAGGAGCTTCGATTCCCACGTGTAAATGCGTAAGATTCGATTTTCGCGATTAAGAAATCTCATATATTCACCTACTCTTTCCGTGGTCCCATTCGCTAAGAGTGAAATTTCAGGTTGATTTTGGCAGAAAGTTAGGAGTCGTATCATGTTGTATCGCATGCATTTGATATATCACTTCTTATAGATCTTTGGCCACTAAAACTGAAGCCAAAAACCAAACTTTTCTATCGCTCTTGGTTTTCGTAGAAATCGGGATTCAAAATGCGTTTTTAGTATTTTGAAAACAGAATAACTTAAAAACAAGTTGACATAGAAATTTGCGATTAACTTTAAAAGAAAGGTACTGTTATTTTCTTTCCATTAAGTCTAAGTAAAAATTTCTTGAATGTAAAATTCATTTGGTACGAAAATAATCTTTCCAACTTATTCTTTGAAATTACCAGTGTTTTTGAAATTCCTCCAAATGTATTCCTCAAAAGTCTTTCAGCATTAAGTATACGTTCTCATTTAATCATTCATTCATCCATTCGCCGACGAACTATATATATATACGCGATGCACGTCGAGATCGGATATCAAGTCTTGAAAAAGTGTCCCAAAAAGCGTTCCAGCTAACTGGCCGATTAGCAAAAAATTGACTCGGGCGTGCGTGCGAAGAAGTAAGAAGACCTATCGGACGATGATTTCCACTTTGTGACTTAAACGTGCATTTCGCAAAGGTTTCGGGCGGAAAATAGATCAAGTTTCCCATGGGAAAAAATCTCACGCACAGATTTCACAGTCCCTCTCTCGCCCTCTCAACCCCTACGTCGCTCTCTTTCTCCCGATGAAAACGAACCACTCGCGATGAATTTCTCAGGAAGCGCGATTCCCACGGAGTCGCGTACGCATATATACGCATATATACACGATGCAGTGTCTCGTACTTTTCGGTCTTCGCGAAGCTGCCCGGAATCTCGGTAGGTTGGCAGCCTGCGGTCTCTTCGTCCAGGGAATTCCTGGGAAGTTTAAAGAGAGCACCTTGCGTTTAGGCGTCCCCACCCCCCGCGTACGCATGTAGGGGATGACCGTTTATAACATCTCAATGCGTAATTCAGCATGGGCCGCATAACTTCGCTCGAAACGTTTGTAAATAATCGACTGGCTCAGCACGCTAGGTGCCATCACCGGAGAGAATTTTGCTCAATATGTACCACACGAAAGTGGACATTGGTCAATCGTCGTTTGCGTTCGTTTTAAGAATTCCGTGTCATTTTAAGAAAAATTTATTCTGTGTGGTTGAAACGACAATTTCGCTCTTTGTAAGTCTTTGGTGCAAAATAGTGTTTTAGGGGATGCTGACTAAGTTCATAATTTAGAATTATTTTATAACGATGGAATTTTATATTTGTAAAATTCGCAAATACACTTAACGTCTGCTCGGTGACTGCTCCTTTCATTTAAATTTAACTTTGAGCTGTAATTCCTTCGCGTTTTTCAGTTATTCCGGTTTCAAAATATCAAAAATGAATTTTGGATCCTGATTATTTCGAAAACCATACGCGTTAGAAAAATTTTGTTTTTGGCTTCAGTTTTAGAAATCAAAAACCTATAAGAAGTGACATATCGCAACGTCGAATTAACGTCAAATTATTATAAAAACTCAAATTTCAATGTTTTACGAAAATTAAACGCATTTTCTAAATTCTTGTTAAATTTAAGTTGGATTAATTACGAGCATTTTTTTAAGATCTCTTTAATAGATATTTCAGATTGCTGCACGTTAATCGAGTAAATACAAAAGTGTAACGCAGCGACAAAAAAGTAGCAGAGGAATGCCGCACTTACTCAGAACCTAGGGGAAAAAAAGCAAAATATTTTTATGAACCCTGGAAGCAATCGCGTTGAATGCTCTCGTACGAACGCTCCCATGTAAAATGACAAATTTTTTTCAAAAAATTCGAGGTTCGAGTTTGAAATAATAAATCAGTGAAAGCATGCGGAGGGATGGGATGACATATAGCCCAGTGCCCTAAAAAGGGTGAACGTGCGTGTGTGCATATTATACATATGTATATATAGTAGGAGATCCTCGATGGAGGCGGTAAGTATTTTTATGGGCGACTGCAATCTGCATATAATGACAGAGTCGTGGCGACTGCGCGACGCTCCCATAAGATCTATAAGACGTCGGCGAATTGGCCGCATATACGAAATATTTGCACTCGAATCTCACGCCGAGCATCACTTATCGCCTTTCGCGGCCATCGCACGCATTCTAAATATTTAGGATTTGAGTGACATTTCCCTCCGGCGACGCTCGCAATTTAGCAAGAGCCGAATAATCATTCCTCGAAAATTATGCCAAAAGAAAATTGCAAAGAGCGCATGAATACGAGCCGCCCTTACCGTCGCTACAATGTTTCTTTGAAGGCAGGTAGGAAAATTACCTAAATTATTATCGTTAGATATTTAATGCCGGTCGATTTATGGGAAATTATAATAATAATAATGTTTGATGATGACGGTAAATGTCCTTGACATCAGCGATGATCGTACAGTCGATGATAATGATGACGTTGATGATGTTGCTGATGATAGTGGTCGAGGGTAATGATAATACTGTATATGACATTGACGTTGATATTGATAATGATTTTGATTGTAATGTTGATGATTTTGATGATGGCATTGATGATAGTGTTAAGGATGACGTTGATATTGGTTGACGATAGTGATAAGATGATAAGATCATGACGACTGTCGTAACGATTATAATTATAGTGACAGTAATAATGATGATGATGTCGATGGTGATGACAATAATAATAATTATAATGACGATAATTTACAATGGTGACAATGATGACAATGATGACAATGATGATGATAAAATTAATGATTAAAACGAGTGATAAAGCAACAACGATTATATATCACGGTGAAAATAATGATGACCATAATTATTACAATAATTATGACAATATATAATGATGAAAATGATAACAATAACGAGGATATCGATGGATTAGTGACATTTAACAACATATATAAAATTATATATTGACGAAGATGGTGTCAGTAATGATACTTAATATACACACACACATATATATATATATATATATAATATGATAAGAGCGAAAATAATAAGAAGGAAACTGATGTTGATTCTAGTAATGCTATTGATATTATTACTAATGATTATGGCAATGATGGCAATGATATTAATGATGAGGATAATGATGTAACGATGACGATGGATGAGATTAAAAAGGTATTTTTTTCTTATAGAGGAAACTCAATTGACCGATCTCATTTAAATGTTCCTGTTATTAAATTGTGAATAATTCAATGAAATCAATCATTCAATTAATTAAAAAAAAGAAACATTTTGATAATTCAATTAACAAATCATTAAAATCACCAAATTCTATTCCCTACAATGTAAGTATCTAAATGTTTTTACCACCCTATAATAATTCGGAGGACAAAAAAATTTATCCGCTTCACATGTATACGAAATCTCGCACACGAAGTCTTGAAACGTAAAAAAGTGTCGATTTCCATTTCCTACCTGTTGAATATTGAATATATTGAGTCATTTCCCCTCGTGTTTCATCTGCCCCTTGATTTATTTCCTATGTATCTCGCGCACTTTTTTCCCCATTTGTCACGCCCATTCACTTTATTTGATAAATGGAATAAAGCACACTACTCCGACGAAATGTACCGATTTTCAAGATGCATCAGTATCCCAACAAGTACGCAAAGAAGATGAAAAAAGCCTCGCCACAGATGTTACTTTCGAAAGGGTTCCATCAAGGGACGCTGGCTGACGCCTTTCGGAATCTTGTTGGATTCTTCGAAAATTGATATGTCGAATGCCAACATTTAAATGTATCATTCTATTAAAATTTACTAATGTGCATAATGCGCTTCCTCCATTTTTTTTTAAATTCAAATATCGTTAATTGTGTTTAAAAAAAAAACTGAACGATTCTTAGTTGATCTTTATGAATTTTGAATTTTGATCAACGAACCTCAAATAATATGCAAATAATATATTATCTAACGAGGGTGGAAAGTGTACTTTTACGCACGAGTTATGTGTCCTTCGTTTTTGTATTTAGACGAGCAAAGATGCATTGAAAGTGGCCTGCATAAAGTAAAATGACTTTTTCACTTTACGCAACACTTTTTTACTTCTCGCATGTCACCTTCCAGCGTGCATAAAAGTTGACTTTACGCACTGAAAACGTACGTCTAAAGTGCTTTACACGCCAACTTTATGCACACAATTACAAATTATTTTTTTTTCTAAAAAAAATGCATTTTTTTTTGTATTTGGTTATTTTATTGTTTATAACGATTTTGCAAGAAATGAAATTAAAATGTTAGTGGTACAATATTATATACGTAAAGTTTTCAGCAACTAGAAAAGCGAAACAATATTACTTCGAATTACATTTATTATAAATAAAGGAGCAGGTGAAAAACGACCAATATACTTCAAAGGGATAACGGCAGTTCAAAATTCATGTTATAACTATAGTACACATCCGATAACCGTTAAACAGCAAACGAGTGACTACTCATTAAGAAAAGTTATGTAAACTGTTTATTAATTAACGACTAGTAATGTTTGGAATAAGGACTAGTCTTAACTGCTATGTGGTATAGAAGACCAATGACAACCAGAACAGAACTTACGACGAACACCGTTCGAAATTCGAAACAAAATAACTACTATATATAGTAAATTAATGATACTACTATATAACTAGTAAAAATGTCTGTTTTATTTATTATTCACTTTACGACAAGTGGCAAACCAGTAAACAATTAGCGCGAACAAGTGTATGCCTGATACAAGAAGTAGAAAACCAGCGCGACCAACAATAATGACAACCATTATACGAAACTATAGCTGATGATAGCTGATGATACGCAAGAAATGATGATTGAACATCGAGCGATTCATTTCGAGTCCAAAATTTGTGTGGACTATATTTACTAATGAATTACAAGTAGTTGGAATTGATAATATTTAGATGTACTAAAGCTGTGACTACTATATGGAACCAGCGGAAAATAGTTCTTAACCAATAACAACTCAGTCATTACTTTATTTATTTTAGCTTTATTATATAAAAAGTTGAGTTTTTGAGCGTTTCACAAAAAAAAAAGAAAATAAATAGTAGCTAGTAAAAGGTTAGGGGCAACAAGTGTCTGCCTAATGCGACAAGTAGAGACCAGTGATCACTATAGTAGTAACAATTTTTATGATATTATCATTAGTACAGAACTCTACCAAATCTGATTCCATATAAATGTACCAGTTCCGTTGTTTTTGTAAGACAATAATAACGTTTACCAACGTTAAGAGCGTTTTATTAGATCATGCAATTTTGTTAGAATAGAATGTTAAATATCACTTGTCATCAATAGCCAACCGCGTGATACACCATTAAACTACTTATACTGGTTGTAACACGTTTGCAAGGATTTCTGTCCATTTGATCAATCATAAAGCAGCCATATACCGCTATATTCTGGGGCTAGATTGTGAATGAGCTTTTGTCTATTTTGATTTAAATAGCGGACTCTCAAGACCTGTTAGGTTGAGCTAGGTCCCAATCTTAACGATGAGAATTTTCCCTAGGAAGAGACCTGTTGTCTAGAAGCCGCCCTAAACAAAAAAAAAAAGGAACAGCATTGTCAGTGAAATTTGGACCAGGAAGCAACGGATCAGAAGGAACGCAGGAAGGAAGGAAACAAGTGAGAGAAACGAAGGGTCTGTCTGGTCTATGCGTTATATAGTGCAGGTATGCACATCATGTGCCCATATATACACACACGTATGTCCTGGGAACCGAAAAAAGAATTTGACATGCGTGTACTACGGGAACGGGGACAACCCCTGTCCCACCTCCTAGTCGGGTCACCCTGCGGCTTTACCCCATCTCGCCGACATGGCGCATCGGCTCATCGGATCTCGTCTCATCGACCTCCCCTAAGGGCTCAGGGCGTCGCGGTACTTTTACGCACTCGGCCGAATTCGCTCTCACGCTGTTGCATTTGGCGTCGCAGGATTTCGCGGGACCCCACCAGGACCCAAAAATCGAGACCTGATTTATATGCCGGCCTTCGGGCAAATATACGCTTCAAAATCTCTCGGACCCCAGCTTCATTCCTGGTAGATATATACTATATAAGAGAGGGTCAGCTAGTGTTTCGGCTGATTTGTCATTGTTACCGGTCATTAATTACGTATATCTAGATACGTTTTCGGTGTCAGGCCAGAGGGGGAATTTTCATTTTCGTGGGCGTTTCCGTTTAATGTCTTTGGTCAATCGAATCCACGGTTTCGCCGCTCTTTATATGTACAAGTGCCACCTGTTGAACGGAAATCTGGACGTGATGGAGTGAACTTGTACGCTAGAGTCTGTTTATAGTTGGTCACGCGAATTAATAATGGTGATTATCCATAATCGATTTACCGAACAATTTATATCGTGATTCATTTTTAAGAATACGGTTTATTCTTAAAAATGATCGCGATTTTTGCATATATATACTTGAATGTCACTGTATCCCCGCTGTTATTTGCACTTGAATCACATCGAATGCACTTGAGCTGCCATTCAAGTGGGTTTAATTCAATCGAAATCGCATGTCGGAACTCTTCAAACCCCTATATATATATGAAGTCAATTTTGCTCGAAATCGAATCAAAAGAACAATCTTTTCTGATTTTGTCCACGCATCGCACTGTGGGACTGAGATTATGCGGGCCGCACCAGAAACGTGTAATAATGAGACAAACCACTAGATTTCCACTTTGTTATCTGCCAGCTATCAAATAGAGTTCGTTCAATTGGCTCGAAATAATATGGGGTCGCACCGCGAAATAAGTTGCAATTGATTTAAATCTTGTTGATATTCCATCTCACTGATTAAGTGATTTCGATTGTAGAATATTCTGTATTATTATTATAAACAAAAATAATAATAATAATAATAATAATAACAACAATAATAATAATAAAAATAATAATTTGTACACTGAAAAAGAAATTTGTTATTTTCAAGTAAATATTTACTTGAATTAAGAAAAGATTTTCTTGAATTAAGTAAGATTTACTAAAAAGAAGGAAACATTTTCTTAATTCATAACAAATTTTTTTTTGTCAGTGCGTATGTATTTGAAAGTATTTATGTTTCATTAGTTTAAACATATTTTTGTTAGTCGAAACTTTTTAGGAAAATGAATATAAAGTTAGAAATGAAAAAGTTCAGTAAATAAACATTTATGAAATCTGAATTCAATAACACTTACGAACATTTCAATACGTGTAATAACATAAACTAACAGGAAGATTTTGTTAAAAACCAAAAGTATATTATGTTGATACCAACAAAGTTTTTGCAAACTTTTAGAAACAAAATTTAAAAAACATTGCATTAAAATCTATATCGTTGAGTCTTAAATGATATAAAAATGTCGAAAATATTGGGTCAGGCTTTTGACCATTCGATTTGATATGAATCATAAATTATGTGTATATACATGTTGATGCGGCATAAGAAATATTGCATGCAAAAGCAGCATTACTAGAGCTTTTCAATTTATTTTAATTGTGTATTTAATTACTGAATCACCGTGCTTGCCCTTTTTTTTAATATATGATATATAGGGAATAGGTACCGGAAAGAGGAAGTGTGAATGGATGTAGGAAATGCGGGAGGGGAGATTTGTGCACGACGGGCATTCGTTATAATAAGTAAACATAACATTCGTTATGCATTAGACTTCGTCGTCTACATTTCCATTTTTTACATATATGCACATTATCGTCAAGATGGGGAAAATTAGTCAAAAAGAAGGGATATCGAAAAATTTGTTCTGACTTTTAAAAAGTAATGATTTTGGACAATGTTTTCTATTGAGAGTTGTTGGACGTCATTGACTATGAATTTGTCGTGCAATTACAATTATTGACAATTAGTGAAATGTACAATTGTAGGATTATGCAACAAGTGCAATTATAACGTGATTTTGGACGAATGACACGGTATTTTGTGTGCACGGTATTTTCCTAAACAATATTGAAAAATTAAATCTCGTAAAAATGAATTTTTCTAGACAGTCGCTAAAAGTCTCTCGACGAATAAACAATACATGAAAAGCGAAAGATTAAAAAATGAAGATATAGGGTGACAGTGGGAAAATAAACAGGCAGAAATCGTTTCGCAACCTGACAATAGCAGATGACACTTTTTTCTCAGAGAATATTCTCAGACAGATTATTGCGTGCGACATACCGACGCAGTCGTGTAAAATATACTAATTGTAAATTTAGATGCTCCAGTAGCATCGCAATTTATGTAGTTCGATAAAATCTCGAAATTTCGTATACGTGCGCCATATGGTATTTCAATTACACAACGATGTCCCATCAGACTAAGTAGCCACGGGTTGGCTGATGCCTATATATATATATATGAATGTCGCACGCCGTGAGTTAAAACCTGACCAACCACTGGTGGTTCATAGGGGTCGATGGATGAATTGCCCGAAAGCATCTTATCGAGTTTCCCACGAATTGAATAACACCTTCGCATATATATATATATAGGAGATGAGCTGCTGACGTTTTGCGATCGGTGTATCGTCATGTGCATTGTTATCGCCTTTAAATACGATCCGATCAGATGGTTCCATGTAGATAAGTTTTCAGCCAAAAATGAAGGTGAGTTTAAGGTTTGTGAAATTGCACCATACCACCCCCTTTGAAGGTTTTAGAAAATAAATTATCATTATTGTTGGGTGAGTAGACATTTTAAACATTTTTCATCGATATATTATAAATAAATACAAATTTTCCTGTTTTTGCAAACAAAACAAAAAATACATTGAAATGTAATCGTCATTGTAAAACGCAATACACGAAACGTCATCAACTTATAGGTTATTTGTATATTGAATTAGTGTAATGCGAGTATAATAATATGACTTTTGAATAAATTTTTCAGATGATTAAAATTTTCTTATACGAGGACTCACATTACAGGCTGAAACTTAATTCAAGATTTTTGTTATCTCCTACCTGAATCGTAAATATCATTTAAGGTGAAAGGATCGTTTTACCAGGAAAATCAAGAACATTCTTCAATATAGTCGAGAAATGAATCAACTTGATAAATGAGTAGAAATTCCATTACTTCTCTATGACAACAGTACTATAACCTGACTATTTTTGCAATTTTTGCAATTTTTAATTCGATCGAAATTTTGAAATACTTAAAAACAAAAATTCATTTTTTCAAATACTTATCATCCTGAGAATAAAAATGCTCTTTTAATAATTTCACAATACACGAAATAACAATAGCCAAGGTTAAAAAAACATTTGAAAATTTTCGTTCGCTATATTTGATCCGCCATCTTGAATTTTAGAAAATTTTACATCAGCAGATTTTACGATCAGCGACACGAACACATTAACAGAAGGAATTTGACGATTTAAATCGTTATACATGTAAAATTAAAAAATTGCATAAAATATATTCAAGTCGCCATTTTAAAATTTAAATTTTCCAACCGTACGTTTTAAAAAATGTTAGAAATTGTCGATCAAAAAAAAATTTTATTTTTCGTTAAATAAATCGAACGTATCTTCTTCGGATCGCATTTTTTTTTTAATTTCAAGGCCTGAAACGGAAAGTACGATAAATTTTACGTCAGACATGATATGCTTAGATTTTTTTCAACGTTGATAACCTATCAGAATTGACAACCGAATAGTGCGAAATAAATTCATCCGTTTATTCGGCCTTAATGCGTTAATTCGTATAAAAAAGTTATTAATTATATTAAGAGTCGCTTATTCTGATTTTAGGGAACAACAGACGTTATTTTCAAATATCAAAATGGCGGCTCCATGTAAGTAGGATTGTGTTACATTTCGTGTTTTGTTAGAAGGGAATTGAGAGATATATTACAACCTGACAATTGGTATTTTATATCGTAATGAACATCAATGAATACGAAACCGAGTTCAATATGTCAAAATTCAAAATGGCGGATCCTTAACGTTCAATAGCTTATTTTGTATGATTGAAATATGCACATATATTTTAGCGTTGAGGCTCCAATTATAAATCGAATAAGAAATATGTAAAATATATTTTTGCATATAAATTTGTTTCGGTAACTGCATTTACCTCCCTAGGTGAATAATATACTGCATTACTATAGTATAATTGTTTAAAAAAAAAAGTTACACTATATTAAAATTCTATCAAGATGGTGTTTATTTCCAAACCTATACTAATCATCAAGGAGATATAGTAAAAGAAATATATATATATAGTAATACTTAAATTGAAAATGTGTTTTTGTTATTCGTAAATGTATAAACCATAAATATGATTTTTCGCCATATATGTAAGGAATAAAAATGTATTTATATATTGACTTAGAGTACATTTATTTATTTTTATTTGTGCCTACGGTTCGATTCCCTTGACTTATTGTCAGCCTGATAAGAGTCTACGCTGGAGAGGAGGTGATATAACTTCCGACGATAAATTGGTCTGGATATAATGTAAGTGACTGGAAGCGGGGCAAGATTTATTTCGAATGTATTCGAAATTACACTGATGATATCATATTTATATACTTAATATTCCAATTAGCCTTTTCAACAAGCATACTCTACTAACATACTTTTTTTTAACATTTATTGTTTCAGCCAACAGTAGTCACAGAATGCTTTCTTTCGAATTAATTCAATTGATCGTAATTGATAATCAACGAGTCAATAAATAAAATCAAAAAGGTGTTTGTATAAATTAAATCGAAAATGAATTTCAAATTAAACTTAGTACCAGAAAATTTATTATTTTAAAATAATTTAAATTGAATTATTATTGTCACGAAGTAATCCTTTATTGTCGATCAACTAAGTATTTCCGCAATACCTGGTGTTTTGTCAGTTTTCTAGTCGTGATCCTCCTATTAATACACAGAGTAAATGAACCATGATTCTATCATGGATGGGACGGTGATGATGCATTCATACACGAGCTATATACAACCAGCATAAAAGCAAAACAGGTGTCGATACTTTTGAATTCATTTCTCGACATTATCTAATATACATTGACACAATATACATTTGAGAAATAAATTCAATCTCTACAGAAGGTTACGTTTTCAGATGGCGTCTATTGAGATGATTCGAAATCTACATAAAACACACCTGGCACTGTATCGATCTCTCTTTTTTTTTTAATTTGATATTTATCAGTATATAGTTAAGAAATCACCTTTCTATTGTCTATTTTTTAAATAAAGATTTCGTCATATTTTTTAATTGCAACTTACTTAATTACAAATTTTAATTACACTTACAGAAAAAATTAAACCATTCTTATTCAGAGTGAGAAAAAGTGAATACATGCAGTGTGTTTTTTTTTCATACATTTTTCTTGAAATGTAAATCGATACCTCTATTATACGATAGAAAATTACACAACAAAAATGCAAAATGAAACACAGAAACGAAAGTCAATCTACTCGCAAATTGCGATGGAATTAAACAAAGAAAGAAAAAAAATCACAACAGGACACACGAACGTAACTTCATAGCGAAACAAACCGGAGGAAATCTCGTAAAGTAAAAGAACACATACCGACCTCGTTTACTGAGCAATACGTTACGGTCATTAAATGTTCACCCTCGTAAGTCACTTAACAAGAACCTAACAATTCGTTGCATCTAAAAGTTAAATGTTCTCGGAACCATTGAAGTACCCCATCGTTATTTCTTTTGTAAAATATGTAATTATTGTCATTCATGCAAAAAAAAAAACAACTCATGAAACTCATGATTATGTAAAAATCTGCTAAACCGTTTTTTTAACCAAATTCCAATCGATGCACTTTTTCAAGCCCTATAGTACAAAACATATTCACTTTTCGCGCGCCATTCAATTTTCGAACGTTCCACATTTTCATTTGTCTTCAAAACTTTGAATGTTAGTTTATAAACTTGAGTTTTTTGGGGTCGCTGAACAGGCTTTCAAATATCCGTCCGATATATAGGATCCGCCATTTTGAATTTTCAAATATTGACATCAAATTCGTATACAGCAAACCCAAAAACCAGTTTGGTTGTATCACAATTTCACATGAATTCTTAAAAAATGAAAAACGCGTTTTGTCTTTCGATAAATTTCACAGGTCGAAAATTTTTCCGACGTCAAACGACTAATTTAGCCAAAAGATAGTCTATGATAAGTACGACGACATCGAAAAGTGAAATGGGGGCCAGAATTGGTTTTGAATAAATTTTAGAATAATAACATTATTTGTTTATTATCTACTGATTTTAAAATTTTAAAATGGCCGCCAATGCATTGAAAACACCAATACGTTGAAAAATAAGATCCACACAGATTTCAAAGCACGTGATGACGAATTGAGGGTTTTCGATGTCGCTGCGATTACGAATGTCACGACGAAACGAAGAAATTCAAAATGGCGAATTTTTATGAAATCTATCATTTATCACATTTTCTGAGGGTGTTTCTGAGGTCACTGATTAACATTACAAATCTGATGACGAAATAAAGAAATTCAAAATGGCGGATCCAATATGTCCGGTCAACAATTTGTTAAATCGTTGAATTTTTATGAGTGTCCGTAGAATTTTGATTGAATGTCTTTTTATTATTTTATTTTATAGTTAAACGAAGAAAAAGCTGAAAAATGGATGAAATCATTATTTTTTACAGGTTTGAGAAAAAACGTGTATTTTTTCGAAAAAAAAAATTTTTGACTCTGGCGTATTTTCAATGATCGTAACGTTTAAGCTCGTTCATCTCAAAACGGCATTTTCAAAGTTGGCGGACATGACTCCTCAAAAAATAATTAACTGTTTGTTTCTTTTAGATAAAACTTAGTTGGGAGTGAACGAAGGATTTTTTGGCAGTGTTTTACAAAAAATCAATCCATCTACTTTTTTTAATGAAAATCGTGTTTTTGACTTTGAAGTTCTGTAAAAAAAATCCAAACTTTAATTATTTTTCAAAATTATTCGTTCACTCCCGAGATTAAATAATGTACAAACAAAATTTTTACGTTTTTTTATTTCAGTTGATCCTATCTCGACTTATCGTCGCTTCGCGTTATCATCACCCGTTTCTTTCGTGTGACAAACTTCACACTCGGTTATATCGAGAATATAATTATACGCCCTTGATACATGATATATACTATTATTATGAATGGAAACGCCCTCTTATGTCCAACTTTCAAAGTTTTAGTCAACTTTAGTTGTCATTGATTATAGATGCGCTTCAAAATGCTGCATATGAAAACCATTAGACATTTTCACGACATGGAAAGGACACAGTATCAAAAACTGCATAAAGCTACATCTTAATTACAATCTTGTCGAACGTTTGCAATGTTTAAGTTACGTTTTCACGTGTCCCCCAACGTGATCACCATCACTTTCAGCGGACGCGTGAAAAACAGGTTTTCGCTAATTGGCGATGACCGGATGAGACGGGGGATCCCCCGGCATTGAACGAGAGTCGTATATATATACACATCAGGTACATACGACAGACCTGCAGCAGTATATAGTAAAGCTCCGTAAAAACAAAAAGTAAAGACACACACGTGTGCTCGGAAGTAGCTCCGTTCAATAAGATCCCTCAGGAAACAGAAACGGGTCTCTATATATATATATACGCCTGATGGAGAACCATGTCGTCGTCGGTGACGACCGGAATGTCGAAACGAGTTCCATCCAGAAGACAATTGGCAATTTTCGGTGCCGAATATATACGCATCGGAAGCGTCAACGTGCTCTCATATATACACACGTGCGCGTTCCTGCGTTCCTTCTGTCTTTTCTTCTCCGGCTGGCAAATTACTTGCCGGACAATAAATTACCGAGTGCGCGCGTATACATACATATATATATATATATATATATATATACCTTCGTGCACCTACGCGTCGAGCAGCTTGCAAGTTGCCCAAGTGTGCTGGGCGCACACTCGATCGACATAAGGACGTATATATATATATATATATATATATATATATATAGTAGCACTACGTTTGCTCGCAGATGAATTCGTCGGTCGCACCAGGTGCCCGTGCCGCTACCGCGGCCGCTGGCCGTCTTCCGTTCCCTCTGCCTCTGTCTCATTTGCGGACGTCTTGCACTCGCTGAGACGACAGTTGTCCATCCTCGATTATGGCCACTCGATTCCCTTATCTTTCATGATCCGCTTCTTTTTCCGACTCTATAATATAACCCCCCCCCCCCCCCCCCCCCCCCCCCCCCCCCCCCCCCCCCCCCCCCCCTGCCCCCCCCTTTTTGCGATTAAATAGGACACGTGTATTAGCTAAGGGTGCAAAGTAGACTTTTGCGCACGAGTATACAAATGTACATCTTTAATGTGAAAAAGTTTCGCGTTAAGTAAAAATAGCATGACTTTTCGCTCAACTTTTTCACTCTATACGTGCCACTACACAAAGTTTGGGAATGATTACTTCGCGCACCGAAGAAATTTATCAAATACTTTATACTTTACACTGGAACACCTAACACGTGCATAAAATTCTACTTTGCACCCTTGGTGCGTAATGCAATTAAGTTATTTTAAAACAAAAAGAGTAATAACTGTAGATTTTTATTAAACATCATTTTATAGAAAAAGTTTAGCTTTCGTTAAAAAAAATGTATCAAAACTTTCACCATTTTTGTTATTATTGTTGTTAATTTCCATTTTACGATATTATCTTAAATTCCACCCCGTTTCTCTTTATATATACAAAAACCAGTATTTCATCCATCGTCGGGTATTATGTCACTTTTTGCGTTTCTCGTCGGTTCTTTTCACAAATGGTTTTTATTGACGTCTATCAATTTTCTTTCCTTCTTTTCTTCATACCCGTCGAACCCTTCATTCTCGCCCTTCCTTCACATCTTCCTTCCTTCATTTCAAACCAGTCCCTTCTCGTTACCAGCTGTTGCACTGCTCCATCATTGTTTAATTCATTGCAGACTTGATCTTGCATTGTTCTGCCTTCCATTAATGTAGGGTTATTTTTAAAGACGTTTCTTTACGTCACAAGTTGTTTATTTTTTTTTTAAAGTTTTAAAAAATGCCTCCGTTCCTGGTTCGTTTATTAACAGTTTACCCACTACGCAGTATACTCGACTAGAAATCGAAACATTTGGTTACATTTTTAAATTTAAATTTTATTTATCATGCTGTTCAAAAGGCGAAGATAGGAATATTGTTTCTAGAATAATTTTATACAAAATAAACACGTATTACAAAAAAAAATACTTTCTTCTTTTTTTACTAATTCGTTTCTTTTTCTTAGAGTTCTCGACTCAGTAGAAATTTTGGACTTGAAGCTCTATTGAAACTTTCCTTCTATTTATTTCATCATTGTTAAGTTTACCTTTCTGTATCCGTAATTTTAATCACTTGAAACACTTTTGAAAATTACCATAAACACTCTTCAAAATTCCTAACAACATTTTTTTAATATAAAGTAATGAGTAAGTTATTGTACATTTTAATAATAAAATAGTCAGAAAAACCCAAGAAAAAAATCAGATTGAAAAATTAAGTGAAAAACATCAGGCGGAAAAACTAAGTGAAAAAAATTTCAGATGGAAAATCCAAGTGAAAACATGGGATTTTTCTTATATTTATTTTTTTTTTGCATTCTTTAAAACTTCATGTCGATTTGCACTTGTTACTTCGACCCGCACCGTAGGTCGGACGAAGTATTGAATTTGGTCATGTCGGCAAAAAAAATTACCCCCTATTTTTTCATCAAATGTCCACGTT
>JAPYZR010006687.1:0-15984 GCA_030522945.1 Trichopria nigra
AACAATATAGATTTAGGCATTGCCTACTATACACCGAAACTTTAAATGTGTCATAAATATAAGGTATCGCGAGAAACATCATCTTGTTAAGCCATTAAAATTGCATGGGATAACATAATTAAATTGGTTCTCTTCGGAACAACATTATTCATATACCGGTGTAGGATCATTTTAAACCTGAGATCATCCGGGTGTATTTGTGCGCTCAGCTATAAATGGCGGTGATTTGTAACAACTCCATTTTTCGAACGTAAACGTTAACACGGTCATTTTTCACATCTCAGAGCTGGAAATAAATACTACATGCAATGTCTAAAGCAAGAAATATATAGAGAAACGTTTTTCAATCATTCGTAAAACACATTTAGGCAATGTGTTATGTTGACACCTACTGCAATTACATTACACGTGTTGGGCCATTAACTTTTTTGTATATACATCAATAATTATGTGATAATAAAATCATTGGTACATACATCAAAATTACACTCCATTTTCATTTAAAAAATTCATCGAGACATTCATTTCATCTGTTTCTAATTTAGCGTAAATGATAGAATGCGCACTGTTAATTTTGAACGAGATAAAGTAGAATTATCTACTACGTGCTATCGCAATGCAAGAAAATAAAGTCTTTCAACACCTAAATTGCATTCTAAGACTCGAGTCCGGATAGTGTAAATAAAACGAGCGTGGCGTATCGCCTACCCCAAGGTAGCGAATTCCCTTTAAGCCAGCCGATATAACTGCATACTTAACAACCCATCAGCATTGCATAAATCCAAATAACCCTCGCAAGCATATTGCATCTGGATTGAAACCCTTCGCGCCAACAGTGACGCGTAACGAATTCGAATTCCTGGTACGTAGTCCCAAAACGCAATCGAGGATTCCCCACGAAATTGAGCGTCCGATCCTGAGGCGCAGTAGCTTGTAAAAAGGGTCATAACGATGCGTAAAAAGTGTAGAAACCAACATCGCGTAACGCGTCCACCTTCGATCTTCCGAATCGAAGCGTGATTCCTGCAATCTTGCGGTAGTCTTCGACATGGAACGTATCATCTCCGCATTCCTGGCCGTTGGCTCGTCTGCATAAACGATATCGAAGGAACGGAGAGTACTCGGAAGAGGAGCAATGGATGAAAGATAACCGAGAAAAAGAAAAAGACAGTTTGTGCAGCGTAGTAGACGTGATGAAGAGCAGGATGCAAATGGAGCAGCACGCGCGACCAGCAACAACTGGCGTCGAAGTCTCCAGCGTTTCTTTCATTCCTTCTGGCGTCTTCCTCGTTTCTTTCCTTTTCTTCCTCTTGTCGCCGTAGTCCACCAATCGCCCTACCCCGGGGGCACTTTGTATGCGTTATTGCGATACATCTCGCCAGTGCACTTCCAGGGTTCGACGCCCGGTCAGTCCAGTTCTCCATTCCGGAGTCTGTAGAGAGATGTGCTCTCCACCATAGAAGTCCGCGAAGAAGAAGAAGAAGAAGCGGAGGAGGAAAAGAAGGAGGGACGAGGTGAAGAGCGGAGTCAGGCAACGGAGGAGGAAGAGGAGGCGGTAGAAGAGGATAAGTAACCGGTGCCCATGATAACTAGAGTTTTCCTATCCAGAGTACCGTCAGCCGGTTCGTTGCTCGTCACTGACCTTGCCGCCATCGCCGCCGTAGAGAGCTTCCTCGAAGGGTCTTCTTCGTTTTCAGGGAAGACGAGTCGACGGTACGGAAATTCCTCAGCCGACCAGAGACTCTTCTTCCGCCCTTCGGCGGCCGGTTTTGCGTCCGCTGGCTCGCGGGGTAATTGCATTAATTACGCGGTTCGCTGATTCGCTCCTCGAGGACGGGAGCTGGAAAAAAGACGGGCAAAAAGAGCTCCGGATCGTCCGCGGCCGAGAAGCAGAGGGTGGGCTCTTCACCAGAGAACCAGTGAAATTAAAAGCGAAGAACAGAAGCCGTCATTTCGTCCGAAAAAATTCGAGCCATCTTCTTTGGTTGTTGGTTTACGCGACCAGAGGCCGGTAATTGTCGAATATTACGGTTTTTGCCCAACTCGTATGAATCCAAAGACCCCTTACTCGCATGATTATATATATTTAAGAGTACCTTTTTAATTTTTTGCTTTCAAAAACTCCGAGAGAATGAAATATGAATCGTCAAAAGGTGATGTCTCCGAAGTCGGAGTTGGCTGGTCAAACTTTTCTGCTTTAAAACAGTTATTTAAGACTAACGATCTAATTGTCTTCGTCTTATTGCGAACGCCTTTATGATCCTTGTGCATAGAGATGATCGTTTTACCAGCAAGTTCCGTGAATTTTACAAAGCCGGATTTAGAAATTTTCCCATAAGAAGGTTAAAGCAGCACAGTTGGATTTGTGCACTTACGTTTTGTCATGCAAATCAAATTGGTCATATCCTCTTATCTTAAGAGGCAGTCCAATAGCAGCTATGCCCATTTTCATTCGAGCAACGTAATATTAAAATAAGCTATTTCCAAGTTCCACTGAGTTCAGCAACCTCCGGAGAAATTGTCCTATCAAGTGTTAGACTTCAATTAAAACATCAGAATTTTATTTTCGAACAATTTAGTATATAAGATGAAATCTAATTTGAAAGCAATACCAGGATTCAGCCTGGAAAATTTGGGATCCGGGTTCGCGATTCCCCAACCCTGATGTACAATACTCGGACAATTCGTGACCGAAGTGCGCGATAGGTAATGCCGACGTGTTTTACAGTTATCCCTATTACATATTGCATACAACAGTTAACCGAAGAATCGCTACGTGTCTTCAGCGTACTAACTAAATAGCAAGACATTTTTCTCTTCGAGTAATGGACCAGGCGTTTTGCAGTACCGATCAACCGTTAAGGGATTTGTACGTTCTAAATTGTCTAACGTTATTTTGATTGTGGGTAATTTTTTGCGCGAAATAGCATCACGTCAGTTGCGATGGCGCAACGTGATTCAACAACGGCGTGAAAGAGCTAATATTCGCCAATGCATCGGATTTCAGAGAGATTACGTTTTCTTCCTGCTCCATCCTCAATTGGCAATTGCCGTCACCATCGAATAGGATAAACTGAACATAAATCGTTTTCGTTGTAACTGTGAAGTATTTTATAAAATTATATACAGATTATCTAGAGTCTAAAGTATTTTATATATGCATGTAATATTTTATTGATCTTTGAATATAAGATTGAGTCTAACTTTTGTCGATTAGATGAGCAGACTTCCATCCATCGCTAGAATCTTCGCGAATGTGCAAGAAGAACAAAGAAAATGCACCATTTCTAAATAAAAGCCTCATCTCATCTCTGGAGGGTGAACGTCCAAGTTTTTTATTTTTTCGTAGTCGCGTAATCATCGGCTTCATCCTGGATTTTATCGCCGCTGGCATAATCGAAGATGAGCAATGGATTCGCAAATTCACCGCAGCGGATATTTCGAGACCATTCGAGAAAATCGAAAGGAAATTAATTTCACATGCAATTTACTTTTATCGACGGTATTCATGACACCGAATCTTTTTTTACCCATTTTAGAAATAATAACAATCTTCATTAATGCGACATACAGACGATCCTGTAAATATGACAGGCGTGTCAAATCTTTGCCCCGTCAAACAGAAAATGAATTCGTAATAATCAGAGAGAGGAACACGAAGATTGAGAGACTTGCAGATTGCTCGGTACTTTCTTAAACGCTGCCGTATCCGATTACGTAGCCTGGGGTCAGAAAATATGTATTTCAGTTCTTGCCCTGGTAAGTGTCAATGAAATTCAAATAAAAGTCTTTATTTCGTATAAGTATTGACGTTAATTGTGACATAACTATGTAAAATTGTACTACCCATCATTATGTATCCGAAACGAAGTAATGAAATACATGATAATAAACACGTACGATATAATAAATACGCAGTTGTACATTTTCTTACGCAATAATTAACGGCTGTGAATGCAAAGTTATTTGTTGTTTGTATCAAAAAATTCCTTGCCCATTTTGTCATATCTAAATATAGCTACGAATATTTGCTTAAGATAAAACGCAAAAGCCACGAATACTTCAAATTTTAAACCTCCTTTCACGGCGCTCACACGGGAATGTAAAGTAAACAACGGGTTTTCGATTCCTTACTTCCAGGTTTCCTTCGCAAAAAGTTTTGTCAATTTATTGCGAAGACTCGATCTGGCTGAAAGAAAAAAAATTTTGCCCGACGCCGGGAACGAGAATTTGAATCCATATCCAGAAATGCAAAGGTGGGCGAAAACCGGTATCAGGATATGCATAATAGATTTGCAGCTTTCGTGTACGGTAAATTTGGCAATGAAAAACATTTTGCTTTTTTCTTTTAAGCGTGAGGATGTAAACAGTAGCATAATAAGAACAGGATGCGATGTAAGATTAGCGTGGCCAGCAAAATGGTCAGAATATGAATTATATGAATTCTCATGCCATTCTCATGAGGCGAAATTAGGCCCCGACGCTACGTCCGACTGGCAATTTTTAACTCAGACATTCGTTGGGACCTCTTTTTCGTGACCGCAAAAAGTCTTTGAAGAAAAAAAGCATCGAGACCGAAAGTCCGACGCCATTCTGCATTATTCAAGGCGAAAAGCCGCGATCCTTAAAAAAGAATCGAAAGGACGTGGGACGACGAATGTCTCTGTTCCCCCGCCCTCCACCCCTGGCGATGCGTTCTCAGACGAGAATTAAAAATGGCGCATTGGGCTCGCGATCCGGTTTTAAGGTCTTGGATTCTGCGAAGCACGGCTGCTCGACCTTGAGGCTAACTTTAGAGCCAACGATATATATCCTTCTGGCATTTTGCAAACCAGGATTCAAGGCTCGATTTCCAGAGTAGTTTACACGTATTTTGCAGCTGTAAGGGAGGTTTACAGCGGAAACTTAAGGCGAAGGAGGCGAGGTTTTAAACGCGCGGTACTAAACCATTTGCGGGCTGCCGCGGTCTCTCTTATTTAGAGCCATTTAAAATATTTTATTGTCGACGTATAGACGCTAAACGCCGCGGAAAGGATGTGTTAAAATACTCCGACTTGTATTCTTGCGAGGAGATTTTCCTATTGCACCCGGGAAAGTGAATAATTAGATGAACGTTTCAAGGTATATGGAGTGAATGCAGTCCTTTGGGATTTTATAAGAACACACTAAAAGTAAAGTGATCGTGGAACCGAGTTTTGAGGATGCTAAAAACTTGGTGAATTAGCCAAACTCTATTTTCCACATAAATTTGGAAATACGAAACGCCATCAGGCATTAGGAAACTCGTCATTATATGTAATCGTGCAATCGGAGAAGAAAACCATTATTATTGCAAGTAACGACCATTATATTGGCGTTTTAAGGGTTCAGTGCATGTAATAATGCGAAGAATGACTTTAAATGTACAAAATACAATAATGAAGCTTTGGCCGCCGATAATGATGGTATAAATACATAATACAAAATGTGAGAAAACTATAATTTCCTAAGCGCAGGGATAACTGAAAAAAGTACAAATTGCGGCCATGTTTGTAACATTTGTTTTGCCGGACATAATTATCTTTCTTACTCGAACGAAGATTCAGCTACCGTAACACTAGATGACCTCGAAAGAGAGCGGACGTTTCGACATGAACGCGGAAGATGAAAAGCGAGCTTCCGCCGCTTTTTCAATGTGTTCATCTCATCCCGCTAGCCTATCCGCCATCCATTAATTCATAATTAATCGTTACCTTAGCAGCCTTCTTGACTTTATCAACTTCACTATGTGCAGAGGATGTTCACACTTTACTCCGGTCTGTTTGATTTTCATCGTTTCTTATCTCAAAGCTTATCTTTATTTGTCTTTCATCTTCCTTTCATACCTCGCATACCTTCTTGTCGTTACATGTGTTCCCTATCGCGCTTTATCGTTTACGGACTTATCCTTCCCTCTCTGTCCGTGGTCTCTTCGAATATAATCGACTTTCCTCCTTTCTCTTATCATGGCTTCTTATCTCCTTTCTTCTCACGTTTGCGCCGGCGTACGATGCGCCTCGTCCGGACTTTTTAATTTTAGTCCTGTATTGTTCGCATCATTTATTTGTTCGGTCCTCCGTATCTCGCCTCCCATCTTCATCATTCTCACGCTACGCCTGATATATTTTAATTAGGCCCTTGCGCAATAAGGAAGCGTTGTCGTGCTGCGCATACGCAAATGCGTTTTCAACCCGTTCCTTATTGCGTAATTATTTCTTACCTTTCGCGCTCGTTAATTTCGCCCTCGTATCATCTTTTCTGTTTTTAATCCCATTTGTTCGAGTATCACCTCTTATCCTCGAGTCTTCTCCGACTGCATCTCCGTTCCGCTTTATCTTCATCTTTCATTTCGACCTCTTCCTTTTTTCGACCACTCATATCTACTGCTCTTTCCGATCCTTCATCTCGCCTTTCAACCACCTTCCACTTCCCTAGGATCGTCTACATAATCTCCAGCGTTTCGTTATTTTTCAATACTTTTTTACCCTTATCGTTATGTTTAATCCTTTATGCGTTTTCGAATTATTTTCGTAATTTTATACTATATACCCTTCTCACCCATTCCTTTAACTTTATATCCTTACAGTTCATCTCATTCTCAGATCCTCTTATTTTAATCTCCCGCATTATACTTTTGAAAACTCTACACCTCTTCATCCAGTGTTTTTCTTTGCAATACACTCACCCTCTCGCCTATCTTCATCTGGAGCTGTATTTCTTCGCTGAATTCTGGAGTTATATTTCTTAGCCGAATCTGTCAGTTTTAATCATTCTCCTTCCCTAATTTCTTCTTCCCGCGTTATTCTTTCCACCGGATCTCCCTTTCCACTTTTACGCTTAAATTTTATTTCATTATCTATCCCGCGCTCATGTAATCTATTACTCGCCCACTTCTTTCATGTGCCGCCGCATTTCGCCTCTTCCGCATCTTCATTATACCGATTGCTTGCAGCTTCCATTTTCTTTGAGTTTCCGACCTAATTTGTCTCTCAGATTTATCATATATTCCTCCTCATTATAGTTTCTATACCGCTAAGTTTTTCTCAGACGCAAACTGAACGGAAAATCACACTGGTTTTTTTAGCATGGCTGAAGTGACGTCTTGAAGTTGTCCGAAAGATTTCCTTCCAATGAAATAGTTGGAGTTCTTTTAAAGAATAAAACTCCCTGCAAGAATAGAAACTTCTCCCGTAACATACAATTTTCAACCGACGAATATCTATTTTTGTCCCGGACGCACGGAGTAAAACTACTTATCTGGCTTTTAGACTTCTTTGATCACGATCCTATGAATGCAGAATCTGCGGTACTTCGACGATAGAATTCCCCATTCTTTTACGCGGATGTTTGTGAAATCCCAAACTCCTCTAGAGCGGGATTTGATGTGGTTAAAGAACCAAGTACTCGGTGGATTAGAAGGTTTCGTTCTTATATGAAATTGTGCCTTAATCGATGGAAAATATATCGCAGACTGGCGTTTTTAAGAACCACGCCCTCACATTTACACTTCAGTTTTATCTGTCTTCATCTTACAGGTACCTTTATCAACCATCGCTATCGCCGTACCTCTATCATATTTGAACGCTTTGTTTCGTACTTTGATTTCAAGCTTCTCCTATATTTCATCGAAATTTTTTCAATAACTGGCTCCTTTATCAATATCTTTTCCTCCGGGTGCACCTTTGCCTGTTATTTCGATTTCTAATCGGCCACTTATTTATGTCTTATGCTTATCTCACTTCATCGTACGGAGCATTCCTGCTCCTTTATCATAGTAGTTTAATTCTCCTTCGGCTTTGTTTTTAGTGCTTCCCTCTATCTATCCACCTCGCGTTTCCTCTTCCCTTTTGAATCTCTTTCTTATCTCGCCTCGTCGTCTCTTTCTCGTTTTTTCTGATATTTTCACTCGATTGGTTGACTTCCTGGGGCTGCGGCTATCCAGCAGGTGTCGTGGAGCAATCGAGGTTATTGTTCTGTCTTGGTCGAACCAAGCCTCACGCGTCCTTCGACCCAAACCAACTTCTGCTTCGCCTCTTCTCCTACTCCATTTGGTGCACGTATTCAGTTTAGGCTTGCTGAACTTTGTTTATGAGCACACCGCTGTATGCAGCTTTAGCCGTCGCGGACGATCTTGCGATTGAATTATCGTGCTGGAATTCTCTGAGAAAATCCCCCTCAAGCGTCCGCTAATGAACTTTTACGGCAGAGCGCTTATAAATCCCGCGGATCCTACTGGAAACTTCCCTGCCCTTCCCGCACGAAAGACTTAACTGAAAATAACTTAATCGTGACGGCGAACGCGGCTCCTACGGTTTAAACGTGTTACTTTACGGTGCAGGTACGACTTTACGATAGCGAGTGTGCTCTCTCAGCGTGCTCCCGGTACGAGGATTCTTATTTCGACTTCTTTACGCTTTTATGCCCGGCAATATATGGCGGGATTTACTCTTCGATCCTCTTCTTTCTCGTGCGCGCTCACGACTCGTTCAAAGAACTTTCTTCTGCTGGTCATTTACAAGCGAATGTTACGGTCAGGTCGATGCCGTACGGATTTACGTCGCCACGGCTCTTTCTTTGCTCGCTTTTAGAGCCATTTGCGCTAAAAGGTTTTCGGGCTATTGTTTTTTTTTTTTTTTTTTGCCGCGATTTGATAGTCTCGAAGCGATCGTAAGTGGGCTGAACGGGTGATGAAGGAAGCATTTGCCGTGCGAAATTACAAGGCATTAATTTTCTGCACATGGGTCGCCTTTATCGTGAAGCCGCACTTTGGGCTTGACCGATCTGCAAAAGGTCCATTTATTACCACCATGGTGAAATCGGGAAAGTATCCCTCGAAGGTGGATGTAGCAGTTGAAAATAAGAGGATTCTTCCGGATAAGCCCACTAATATTATGCATATACTTTAATTATATGTGGAATATACCTTCTAGAAATAATGTAATTGATTGGAATAGCTTGGTTAGATGCCCATTTTGTTCAGGGTGTATACAGCTCATATAATATTTTTGTTTGACTTGCTCATGTATACATTTTTGCTGAAATGCACATCGATCATCATTATAGGTGGTAAAACTAACAGACAGGCGATTATGCAATATCCCCCTCATAATAATGAATTGACCGCATCAGACACGAACCTGAGAAATAGTGTGCAAGGGCGTAATTGCAACGCAAAAGTCTCCCATTCCTTCATAATTGTTTACTCCGATTGTTTTACTAATGAAGGAACGTGTGCAACGTTCGACACGTTCGACAAAATTAGGACCAAATTCGACGGCCCACGTGGTCATCGGTTCTATATTCGTGCATTCAGGTCGTTTCTCGCGTGTTGCGAGTTTAGGTATCAACGTTTGACTTTCACCTCTCTCGTTGTTTCCTCCATCGGGCTCTCTAATGCCTGATGTAGAACGTGGAGGAATATCAAACAATGCCGATGCACAGATGAATCATTTGGTGCAATCCTGGATAATGCGAGTCAACTTAACAATAGTCCCTTCATCTGGAGACATGACACGGATTTCCTGTCTAGTAAATGAAATCGAGACTTTTTCACCATTTTTCTCCAGTTTCATTGGATAAAGTACTTAGATTCTCGATATGCGTATGAAAGGCGCATAACAGTTTCGTATTTTAAGGTAAGATCGGCGATGCAAATAAATACACCCACCGAAAGGTCATGTCAGAAACTCGAAAACCTTTTAGTGCTAAACCATAATCTACTAATAAAAGAAGATGGATAAATAAGAATCTAGGGGCGTATCATGCCACTCCCAAAAGCAGATTCAGAGCTCTTAGAAAGTAGCAGTTCATAAAGATTTGCTGATTCGGACCTAGTCCAAAATAGTTTCTTGTGAGATAATACACTTCCTGCTGGTTGAAAGATACGAGACACTCTTTGTTCTTGGTCTTTGAGAGAAGTCCAAAATAAATTCCGATATACCTGACAGTGTTTGTGGTAAAATACTGACTCCCAATTTACTTGCTGATAACGTATCTCTACCCGGAAAATCTAAAAGCATATGCAATTTGTCACAGTTGAAAAAAAGGCGGAAATGCTCGCCGGTAACGCGATGTCACGCGAAGAAAATGACGATAAATTTGCACCACTAAGGTGTTTACAGTAAGTGCGTTCTGCTCTTTTCTATCTGGAGTATACTTAGAACGACGGCGCTGTCAAATTGGCGAAGAAATGATGGACTTCAACACGGTCGGTATATAATTAGTGCTGGTTGCGGAAAAACATTGTTACAAAGCTCGCTCAATTACCAAATATGCGGTAATTATGGTAATCCTTGGATTCCCTAGGTTATTGGCTTCTGGAATCGTGCGAGCAATTAATTTTTTTCCGTCGGGTCGAAAGAAATTTATTACGGTATCCCAGCGAAATTAAGTTTCGTGACGGAGCCAGCGAGGAATTAGATAATCGCAATTGAACCAAGGCCGTCCGATGCCAGTAGCGAGAATCGCGATGCGATATTCCGCAAAGAGGAAAGACCACGAAGTACTTTAATGTAATGCTCTCGTACCGCGTGTTCTGTCACGCTGAATTACGATTTTAATGAGTAATCCGTTACGCCGCCGTTACATTTTCATAACGGCGCGAGCTATGCGGGAAATAATTTCGTACTTAAAATTACTCACGGTATTTAACTCTTCTAAGACCATATGTTTTGAAGAATTTTCCTCGTTGTCATTTTTTTAAATCAACGATTGTAGAACTTGGCAATTAGTTGATACTTATAAAGATTGAAACATGGGTAATTTTACTATTGTTAAATTAACAATTTTGACTCGTGTTGCTTATGTTGTTAAGTAAGCGCAATGGGTATGGGCTTGAATGACAAAACGTATTCTTTACACGTGTCTTTATAGCTTTTCTACCCAAACAAAGTAGTCACTTCAGATTTTTTTTATCAACAGGGTATTATTCTAGTAATGTATAGTAGAACGTCGCACACTTCATCTTCCCCTACATCGCTTTTCCCCCACTCTAATCATTCCCGTATCCTATCACGACCTGCCTTACACAAACAGAAGGCCCAGTTCCGGCAAGGTGAAATGTGCAAAAACATGAATTTCTACATCGCCGCATTATTCATTTCCAATAAGGCTCAACAAATATAAAATAAGATCCATTAAACGAGTAGTTGATTTCATCTCGAGAACAGCGTATTAATAAATGCACTTGGAAGCGGCGTCTAATCTCCTACTAATCCCAGCCAGTACCTCCGGAACTATCTATTACCCTGTAGTTCACAAATTAATTTTCCAACGAAATGCAATCAGGGAATACGACGTATTCGATAAAGAAGTAAAATAAACAGAAACCCTGCAATATTTAACAGAGTACAGCATTTCCTATACGTAAGAGCAGTAATAGCCTTGCTACCGAGCTTCATGTCGATAGGTTGAGAACCTTGGTGGAGTCAGGCACGGCGAAGGGCCGTCCGGGAAGATGGGAGCTCGGATCAACATACGGGTCGTTTCAGCTTCGAGCGAGTTCTGCGCAAAGCGAGATATCGCAGAATCCGCGGCTTCGCCACTGGATCGGACCCTTCGGGCTGATGGGGGCCGTTTCTCGGAAGATAAAGCGCCATAACTCTCAGGGACCGGTCCCGAGCCTCGACTCTTCACTGGAGAGGAAAACGCGAAGCTGGACGACGACCGAGTCGTCCCTCGTCATCTCTTTCTTCGATCGGACTCTCTCGCTCTTTGTTCGCGCATGAAGCCGCGCGGGGGACAATGCTGCTACTGCTACCGTTGGCGCCGAGGATGTTGGCGGAGATGCGACTCCGGGTCGGGGTCATCGTTCGGGCCCAAATGCGGGGAGGGCAAAAAAGTCAGCTCTCAGTCGCGTGCACCGATGAAGCTTTTAAGGGTCTGTGAGGCGAGTACGCGAACGGCACCGGAAAAAGTGGCGGACTTGGTCGAGTCGTTGCGGAAAAAAGGGTGAGAGGAATTTTCATTGTATTCGATTTCCTCGTCGATAGAGATCGTTGGGAACTGTTATAGGAAAGATTCCTAGATAGCCGGGTAAATTGCGTTTTAAAGGCATACCGAATCAAGAAAGACGTCGCCAGAATGTCTTTGGGATGTCTCGAACGTGAGTCGTTGCCCCTTTCAAAGCGGAGATTTTAGATCCTTCTCGTTGACAATGTCGTTTAAGTACTAATTGTCTTTTCCCTTTGTCAGTTGTTCGTTACACGCGTACTTCCTGCTTGGCGAGAACATTTATCCGGATTATGCTCTGAGAAAACAACGTGTGAGCGGGTGCCTGCGGTAAATAAACGAGTCGTTTCTTCAAATTCAATCTGGCATTTCAACAGTTTTATACATGCTACGGAATCTCGTATCCGTTCCTAGGATTGATTGGAATGTTATAGACCATTCGACGTTCCCTACAGAAGCGACTGAATTAATGGAATCTGGAGAGTACGCGGTAGATCATACCTCTTGATTGGGGTCAAAAAAGTTTGATCAACTCATCACGAGTTTGAATAGACCGCCGTCAATTAGGGTTTATGAGGGAAGCCATCAAACTGCGCGGAACTGAAAGCTTCGATGGTTAAACATAAATATCAAACAGGTTTTCGATCTCATTGCATTCTGTTTTTATCTAACTCGCTTCATTCCCGCATGTCGTAACGACAGAAACGTATACCTTGTTTCTTTGTTCATAACTCTTTCGAACTGCTGCGAAACGAGATTTTTTAAACAATTTGTCCTGGTCAATAGGCTTTGTTCCGATACGACTTTATTTCCAGTTTCAACACAATGATTCCATTGTTACGTCACAGCGGTCAGACTAAAGTGGATGCAAGCAATTGGGTGGTCACAAATAAAATAACACGATCCAGTTGTGTGTGTGTTTTTATTTCAATTCCATTCAAGTATACTTTTACTTGTACGACACTGATCGTTATTTATGTAGTAAGGACTTGGAGCTTGTCCGGAATAAATTGATATGGTGTGTATCCCAACTGAGGATTCGAACATATGAGATTCTCTCTACCGACCTTCTACCGTCTTACCTTGTTGGAATGTAATATTCGAATGTAACGTAGTCGGTCGGCTACGTCTAATTTTAAGGCTTGTTTGTCTGCACCAAATGACATGGTAATGAGATTCTTGACTATGTCTACTTCCTTTCTTTTTTGACGACGGATTGGAATAGAACACCTCTCAGCATCTACGATGCAATCGAAGCATAGAAGAGAAGCTCGCAGCAGCAGACTATCTTAGTCAGGACGACGATGTACGTCCAAAGTGAATTGTAATTTTGCATTACAGTAATAACGATTGGATTGGTCAAGCTTTTGCCGCGAAGACTGAGAAAACTTTGCGCTTATTGGCTGAAAAGGCCGCACGTTAGTATAATTGAAGATAGCTGTTTAATAAGCTTTGCGAGTCTTTTCGCTTTCTAGCACTTATAATGTAATTGATCCAAATTACAGATTCTTACATAAATACAAGTCGCAATAATCCTATAGCTATAGTCATCTTAATTTATGGGCATTACGCAATGATAATAATGTACTGTCGGATTTTCCGTGCTTTCCTACGACCATCCCAGCTTGAAGGTTACATTAAATCCTATTAGTTTGTGCCAGTATACGCCTATCTTATTTAATTCTGCAATGCTACTCCGCGTAATTTCAGGTTCGCATTGAGCACGTCCGAGGGATAGAAATGAATCCGAGAAATGATCTCCTTCTCTCTGCCTCTTTCTTCCTTGGCATTCCGCCTCTTCAGTGATAACCGCAGCATGATGTTTATCTGCGCTAATCGCGCCAACAAGTTAATTTAACCAAAACACTTATCCGCTCGCGACATGACCGCGGATAACGCGGCGTAAAGGCAGAAAACTCGACGACCATGTAACGATTTCGATATTTCGCCATTACGAATACACGTATCCTTATTCGGCGTCGACCGCCGGAAAAAAAAGAAACGACCAGAACTCACTGGACTTCTCTTCATTTGTCATGAGGCTGGATTCAAAGAAGAAGAAAAAGAAGCGACGGTCAAGTTTCGCCGTCACTTTTTTCCTGATTTACGATTAGCGCAGATCACACGCACCGGCGCGTCCTGTCAGGATCGAATGACCGAATCGATCCGCGAGGATCGCACCGGCAAACGGCGTGTAATAAGAGCACGTCGCTAGCATATTAGTCGCATGCTCGCGTATATACACACTTGTGCGGCTCGGCGCACTTACAAGGTCGGACCAAGGACAAAACACTCATCCACAGCCGCGAGAGAGATCGAAGCGAACTTTATAGCGAGGCTCGCGCAATAAACACGCACGACTACCAGCATTAATCGTCCTCTCGGCCGCTTATTTTCAGCGATTCGCGAATACCCGCGCGTCGCGTCGGCTCAGATCGGCAATACCTATATACATGCTCGCGCGATGCGCATTTGCATATCTAGGCGCACGGTAATGGCTCGACGCTCTTCCTCCTTCCTTTTAATCGCGCGCTTTTCGCGTTAACGAAGATCTCATCGCCTCGCGAATTACATAGCCGGATTCGTTAAGTCGCTATAAATAAACACGGGGCCGATCGTTGACATTGAAAACGACGACGCGAGCGAGACAATGGCGATCGGATGAGCTGGGGGCCGATAAACGTTGCGCAAGTGCGAAGTTTCGCGGTAAGGATTGTATAATAGAGCATATACGAATGTTTTCCCTTCTCGTCCGATAGGTGGATAACGGTAAATCAACGTCATTCCAGCCGTTTCTTTCTTTAATAATTCATCGTTATGACGGAAAATTAAAAATATCGTTGTTATTTGCGGCTAGCAATTATGCAATTTATTTGCCTCGTGCACCGATGGTGATGTAAACTGCACTGATGATGTTTCTATTACCGCATTCGTTTTTAATTGAAACAAGTAATTATTGGATTTAATGTCTTATTTTTCAACAAGGCGGATATTAAGATAAATTTTGTTTGAATTTTTCAACTTTAAACATAAAAATGGTCGACTTAAATGTTTAAGATTCATTTTGAGTTTAAGTTGAAACTCAGAACATGAAATGTTTCTCACGATTTAGAAGTTCAACTTAAAAGTTCGCGATTTGCTTTGAGTTGAAGTTTAGACACACAACTTAAAATATTAAGCTGAAAACTCACGATTTAACACTTTGGACCAGACTATTGGAAGAAACTTGAACGTGAAATAGTATACATAAAAGTGACTAAAAATTAGTTACACTAAAAGCGTATAGTTGATACGTATAATTCCGAACATTCGTCTCTCTTTTTTCATATACGCTTTATTCGTCATGAAACGGAACTAAGAGTCTTTAAACGATTATTTACTACACGCTGTACACCGGATAATTAAAATGCAATTTACGATTCGCCATTCGCGGACGTATTTCCAGAATATTAGCAGCGCCTTTCTGCCGCGAAATTCATTATTTTCCTATTTTTAACTCGCGCGATCTTTATACCGCGAGTCGCGCGATTACGTTCCGTTTTAATTTCTCAAATTGATCGTACGTTGTGTATTTTACGTATACGCAGAAATAATATCAATCCACTTGTTGCTGGCGTTGCAATAAAAATTTCACGGCTAGTTTGCCGTAAGATTAAAAGCAACCATTACAGGCAAGTCCGGGACTTTAATAATTTTAATTACGACGACGGGGGTTTTCAAATAATAAGCTTTTTATCGTAAGTCAGACAATTTTACTTATCAAGTTACGAGCTATACTTTTAGAGAAGAACTTAAAGTTGTCGATACCTTTATTTTAAGTACTAATTTAAAGTTTGCAGTTAAAAACGACTTGGTTGAAATAACTAATTTATTATTGGTTGGGGATTTCTTAGTTGACTTAGTTGAAAAAAATCCATTTAGTTCAATCTACCATTTGTAATTAGTATCCTAACTAACATAATTAGGTGGACTAAATATTTGTTATTCCAACCAGTTATGTATTAAAAGTAGTATACA
>JAPYZR010006688.1:0-23228 GCA_030522945.1 Trichopria nigra
TCCAAATTGTCACAGTTACATAATAGGAATTGTGACGTAATTGCTATGTAACTATTCCTGTTATGTAACTGTGACAATTTGGGGGCGGACATTTTGATGCAACTGTTACATAATTGTGACATAACTTCTGTGATTGTTGACTGGGAGGTATAGTAAACGCATGTTCGTTAAAAAATGTATTTTTTCAAAAATACCAAAATTTTAAAACTAGCAAATATGCCCGTTCTAAAAGTAGATTGAGATGGAATGTCGTTTCGATATTGTTTTCGATTTATTGTTCAATTTCGGCTCTTTTGGGGAACATTAGATATAAGATTCGGAACAAAAAAAGAGATTTAAAATTTTTCACCCTATACAAAGGTCCAATCACGAGAGGTCGTATTTGCGCAGTAAAGTCGCGATTCGCGAACCTTGATTTTTACCCCATACGACCGAATGAGTGTGTGAATCGAACTGAGTCGAACGCCTGATTTTCGCCGTGCTGCTTGCTCTTTTGATATCCGAGAAATTCTTTACTTTTTCCCCAATCCAAATCAAATTTAAGCCTTTGCTTTCTAGGTGACATTTTAATGAATACATTCTATTGTCACGATTCAAATTTAGACTCGCATGATTCTATGATAATAAAAATATATGCTTCATATTCGATTCTATTTATGTTTTCTTTTTCGATATAAAAAAAAAAAAATATATATATATACATATATTTATTTATTTATTAAATATAAATAATTTATATATAAGGAAATATTTATAAATAAGTGTACTTCTATAATTTCATTGTATTATACCAATGTGTTCAGTTTCCAAAGTCAATTTCGTATACCTACGCGGTCAGTAGTGTTGTGTATCGTACATAATTTACGACGCAAAAGTCACGTTGGCACCGACATCGCACGTATACGCATATTATCAAATTATCTTTGGATCAATAACCGCTCCAATAGTCAGGCGCCTTGTTTGCGGTCCATCATATCCGATCTGCTTGCTATGCGAAAAGCATTAATAGGCCTCAAACAACAAACGAGATGAGAGCGAAACATATATTGCCAAATGCTAAACTGGTGTATACTCACTGCAGCCATTCTGTCTATTGCAACTAACATCTCTCTCTCTCTCTCTCTCTTTATATATATATATATATATTTACATGTATATATTCTATTTGGAAACTGTAGAGTGAGAGCTTTCGTTTATAAGCTTCAGCGAATGCCAACGAAATATTCGTGATTTTATATAGTGCAATATAATGATAATCTGTCCGAATAAGACCATTGACCTCGTCGGTATACCTGGCCAAGTACCGGCCGCACTATTGAATGGCTAATAAACTTACTTTAATGAATGCTGCTCGTCTGAACTTTAATAGGGACAGGGGGGGGGGGGGGTACTAAGTATTTTCATCAAAAAGACTTTTCGGAATTCGTGAAACCTCCAGCAACTGTTGTATTTTTTCGGTTACGTTACTCCCGAGTTCAACAGATGCTGATTATTATGCATTTCAGAAATGTTTAAGTCAGTTGCTTGCGGAAAATACCTCTGTGTATATACATCAAGCCCGCCTCGAGAACTGCATTTACAAATGCCGCAAAAGCATTCGTGTGTTCTTTGCAGAACAATTATGCACATAACTCGATTAACTTTCAAATGTATATATTTTCGTATAATAATAATAATTGTTTCGAGTCTGCGAATATAATTGGTATAAGGAATATCAGAAAGTTGCATACGCCGCTATACAATGGCATCTCCAATTCTGGATTATAATATATAATAGATAAAACTAAACAAAACCATCACAGGCCGACCAAGTTGCAGACTATAATTTTATTAATATTTTTCACATGCTGAATCCTAATTTCACTTCCGATGACCTATTAGCTCTGGGTTTCGAGACTTCCTAACCCAAAAGAGTAAAAAACTTGTATTATTTTTTTAATTTATATATTATTATTATTTTTTATATTATTATATTAATATTATTATAGGTAATGTCGCTGCGATAAAATTATCATTCGTTATCATTTCTTTGTTAAGCTTTTATTATTAAGAGTATTAATATTGTCTATTGTAATCAACCATTAATATATATATATATATATATACTAGCACATATTTACAAATTTTTATTATAATAGGAGAATAAAATAGGAGACATCAGGTTATTCGGATTTCATATATGTGACAATAAACGTACGACTCTGTACCGAAATGATATTATCGAAAACAATATATCCAATATAAAATAATACGAAAATATGTGATACACGTGTCAAAGTTTAGGTGCAGCCTCGCGCTCAATCTATGAATATATCAATGGTTTTACGCGCTGTGAAAAAAAGAAAGACGCTTGGCGAGGAGCGACGAAGCGATTGTCTTATGGCCAATCCTTGAAACTGAAAGCAAAAGGCGTATCTTCTTCTTATTGTGTTCGCCTGAGCACAGCATGGCGCGTTACGTAAATGTGCAGGTCGTTTCCTACACTATCGTTCCTGTTAACGTAGGCGAACCTTAAACGTTAATTTTGTCGTGAACGATTTAACTATATTTACTGCGAAAATATCAACGTATATCAGTATTTTTCGTATCACGGGCGCAAAATCCTATTTTGCGTCCTCTATAATGCGAACATTGCTTTTTTTTTGCCGCGGTAAACTTGGAGGCGTATAATACTCCCAGCAAGCACTGTTTCGACAACTATCTAACAATTATGTAACAATAATTTGCAACGGTTACGTGACAAGTTACATTTACCCAAGTGTTATGTAGCTGTTGTTATACTTTCAAAGTTTGCTAGGCTCGATTCGAATGATTCCGAACATGTATTAATGCGTTTAAAATGTTAAAAATATGCAGTTTGCGCCCACGTGTGTGCAAAGTCGTATTTTGCGCTCCGAGAACGAAGCGCAAAGTGGCATTTTACATACCGTATAACGAAAAATGAATTTTCCATTGCCGTAAAATGAGTTTTTCATCAAAATTTTCTATTAAATTTTTCTATTAAAGTCTAATATTCTCGTATCCTATTAATATTATAATATCATAAATTTAACAGATTTTGCGTTAATTAATCTCAATTTGTTAATTGTGTATTTTCTAATTTATATTCATTCTACGTTGATTCGTGCGATTTTTCAATTTATAGGCGTTTTTTCGTATAATTTACCCCGCATTTCGTTTACTATAATTTATTGACTTTATTATGATCCTCGAAACTGATTGCGATTTGCTTAGTTTAATGCGTTTAATCTGCCGGTACGTATATGCGTGCACCGTGTAATTTACGACTGTTCGATGGAATTTCAATATTATTACCGCGAAGAAACAATGGGATTTGACTTTACATATACCCTGCAATGATTTTTCTTTTTTTCTTTTTAAAAATTATCGAAATAATGAATTAAATTAATTAAAAAAAATTTTTTTTTTTTTATATTGTAATTAATGTCCTGAAATTCGTCAAATCACTTTATTTATTTGATGCAAACAATAAAGTGAATAAAATATATATAGTAAATATAGTAAAATAAAAAGTGATAAAAATTATTAAAAAAGTATAGTAAAAATTGTTAAAAAAACATCTATTACACTATTCAGTTAAATCACTGCATGAATGAACAAAGAGTAAAACTATGCAAAGTATACCTTCAACGCTGAAATAGCCGAGAATGCGAAATTTTTGGCCAAATGATATCCGCAGAGTATTTCGTAACGAATTTCCGCCATAATGTTCTCGCCTGGGTGTTGAGTATTCTCATTTACGAGGGCAATCTACATAAGTTACAATATTTATGTGATTTCGGGTTAATTAATCACATGTTGTGATTAATTAACGCGTGATTAAATTCTAAAAATTATTCGATATTAGATGTTACTAAATACGTATAAATTTTTTAACAGTTTTAAAAAATTTAATGAAGTCATCATTTTAACTTGAAATCAAGTTTTATTTATTTATTTTTTTGAAATTTTCGATAAATTCAAAACTCAAAAATCGACCTGAAAGTGAACCGGTCACGTGCCGGAAGAACGTCCTTAATCGGCCGCAGCAACGTTAAGAGTATGTAATCAGTGTCATTATTTTGAAAACATTCTCTTAATTGGATGTGGCTAATTTGAAACGCGTCGCCCTGGTAGAAATGAAAACATTTTTTAGCTAATTCTTAGACAAGTCAGATATTTACCATGTTAAAAGCATAGGAGAAATGGATAGTGTAAGAAAAAATAATATAGGCATTATAAATATGTAAGTATAACACAAGCGTGTGAAAGTTTTTGTACGCTTTGTATCTATATAGGCGTTCATTCTTTACGCTGATTAACGATTTACGTCGCGAATTGCTGGTCAGAAATTAGTGGGAGAAAAGTCTCATTAGAATATAATGCAGAATTCGAGAATAAAAAATTTTATATCCGTGAAGGAGTGAAAAACGCAGCTTGTATGTGCGCAATTTGACGACAACACACCGACAACTTGTGTTGTCGTAAAATTGCGGACTTATATATATATGCAGTTTTGTATAAGTCATTTCATATATTTCAAAGTAGGACAGTTACCAACCGAGCTTTTCAACAATAAAAATATAAATAAAAAATGATTGACATTTTTTTTTTCAAAATTTGGGCTCTGGAAATGCAGTTATAGATGCTTCGAAAGCGTATATAATAATTATTAACAAAAGGGGAAGAGTTTCTTCAAGAAACTCATCTCGAAGAGATAACAACTGCGATTCCCTGATGGAAAAAATCATAAGATTGCGGGAATGGAAAACGCCAAATATTTCCATATATTCGTTGAAGCGACCGTTGAACGTGATTATGGGTATCAGTGAAAACCGTAAGTGCTATATGCACAAATGAGAAATTTACGCAGTCGAGAGTCCATACATCAGCTGCGCGTATAAGTAATTGCTCGGCTTGTACATATACATATTTAAATAGGGCGGCACGCACGCTGCAAGAATTCTATACGCGTTCTGTTAATTGGCGCGTTTTAATTGCTGTTTATCAGTTCTCATCTCGCGAGGAATCCCTTCCTCACTTTCACGACCATCCCGATCATTTCCGCTTAGGGTATTATACATATCGATTGTTTCGCGTCGGTCGTGTCAAACTCGCTAACGGCGAGCAGGTGTGCACGACGAAGAAAGACAAGGCATAATATACTGATATATATATTTATATTACGCATATATGTGTATATAGGGTGCTAGTCGGGAATATCGTCCATATAGAGGCCATAACGCAAACCGGAACAATGTCTGCGTAACTCTATACACGTTATACAAAAAAAAAACACACATTATTGTGTGAATTGATAAGGTCCAAGGTAAAAAACAGTTATATATTAAATATATACAAAAAATATATGTATTATTTATAATATTTATATATCAATTTTATATAGTTCTTAGAAAAATCGTATATATACATTACCGTAGTGGTTTAAAAAGCAAGTAAAATTGATGTCTATATATCTATATGAATTTGACAGTAATTTTAGCACATATATGTATATTTATAAGCACATATGTATATATATGTGGTGGTATGTATATTATTAAAAAGTGATATAATCATTGAAAGATATTCCTCAATTAAAGTACATATATGCACAAAAATATGTACATAATGTGAATATGAATTATATATAAATCATATAACTCTATAATCAGTAAGATTTATATGTAATAATTTTTCATACATTTTAGTTATAGTTTATTAGATATATATAATTTAAGGAAAATAGTGATTTTTATAATTATTCCTAAATGATCACCTCCTAAGCTTCCGGTGGATCACAAATAACGAAATCTGTTTTTTAGGCAATCGTATGTGCAGTTTTAATTTTAATCATTGATTTTGAAATGAGCTTTAAAAAGTGCATGTATATAATTGGTTGGCATAAATTGTTAAAACTAACGTAGGTTAGTTAACAAAAATAAAAAAAAAATCAAATTTATCAACGTAATATATATATTTATGTATTAGACATAATCATATATATATTATATATATTTAATCGTCGTAGATAGTATATTTCTAAGTTAGGTTTTCTTAAAAAAAAATTTGAATAAATTCAAATTTATCTACGTTTATTAACAAATTTTTAACGTTATTTTAATATATACATCATATATATTAATGTTTACAGATATAAAAGTTATATATAAAGTTATAACAATGCCATATATAAATGGAAATTAAATCCAATAATATTGAATAAGTTCATATCTATTTTATGTATATTATATATATGTAAATTATATATAGGTCAAATTCCATACAAAACTGAACATCAATAACCAATTCATTTATTCACCCTGTGTTCCAGTGTTGATATATTCATAAAGAAAAACAAATCTTTGAATGAAAACTTTGACTTTTTAAATTTTGTTTTGTCTAATAAACTTTAGAAAAAGATTTATTTGAAAAAAAATCGTATTTGAACCTATCACGGAGTCTTAAATGATACGAAAATATCGAAAATATTCGAGAGAGACGGGCTTTGGACCGTTCGATTTGGTGTGGAATGCCTCGTATACTTTTTACGGGATAACATTTACTGAAGAAGCGACCTAAAGATTAAGGTAGAAACGAGGTTATAGAAACGTAAAATGAGTGTATTTAATCGTTCAATAGTGGATCCTATAATGCCAAGAATTTAGAGATATTTCTATATTTTATGTATTTATCGATCGACCATATGAATTAATTATTACAATTAAAACATAAACATTTTATTTTTTTTTTTTTTTTCAAGACATTAAAAAAGTTTCCTTTTCAGACATTTTATAATTTTACCGCCCTATACAGTGATTCAATATGTTGAACCACTTTCGACATAAAAATTATATTTCTGATCATATTTATTTCAAAAATTTGTTTGTCTTTGAAAATTAAAAAAAATTTTTTTTTTTTTAAACATGAAGTTATAATGATGCCATAAATAGAAATGAAATCCAATAATATTAAATAAAAGTTAGTATTAAAATAAATTCTAAAAAAAAAAAAAAAATACATTTTTGAGTAACCTTATTTTTTATATACTCAAAGTATTAAGTAGAGCAGGATCGACAATTTCTATGCTAATAACAATCATATTTACGTAATCGAGATATACCCGGATGCATTGGTTGAAAAGTCGTGCAATAAAATTTCACTCGGTATATAGTTATTATTTAACGCTTATGAGTACGCAATAAATTATCCGAGGCGCTTATTGTCCTGCGGGATGTAACATGTGCATGGAATGCCCCACCGAGTGGTCGGTTTTTTTTGGAATCACCTACTATGTATGTATATACGTCAGTTAATTCATATGACATTTTTAATGAGTATGCATTGTCGATACTATATACTTGAGTGAAGAATCGTTCTATTATTTAAAAGACGACGTTCAATATAAACTTTCATTCAATGCCTCATTAATTCGTTCCGCTTTTTAGCGATAATATAGTGAAATATCGTCCATTTTTAAAAGTGCATCACGTTTTCTTCTTTCATTATATTGGCTAATTGAATATTTAATATTCTTATGTTGTATCAGGCACATTTGCGAGAATTTGCATCTGATGTCTACATGATATACCAAAAACTGAACATAAGAAATACGTTACAAAATATTTAAATGATTGAAATGTCGCAAATTTAAAATTAAAGTACTTTATAATTGTTGTGTATGGTTTTAAACGTTTATCGAACAATTAGAAAAATTATCCTTTTGACACATTGTTTTTTCTTGATCGCTAAGTGGTGATTTATTACAAAATAGTATTCGGTGGCGAACGATTCAATTAACAATAATTTAAAGAATTGCGTTTCAGCCATGTTGACGGAATTCTTCAGAATTTACTCTTGTAAACAAAGAGATATACAAATAAATCAATATCTATTGACATTTTAAATAAAGGTTATAAAACTTTAACAATAATTTAGATTACTTGGCGTTATTGATAAATAGAAATACTGACGAATAAAAGATTACGTGTTTATTTACTTTTGGTTATGTTTACAATTCATGCAAAACAAACTGACATTCCCTTTAAATTGTTGACAACGTGTATGCATTCAGATATTGAGAAAAAAAATGATGTATTTATGATAGTCTCGTATATTGTGGGTAAATTATAGACTTCTCGAAGCGAATATCAACTGTTCGGTTGTGGAATTTTTTGATAGAAGAATTGTCTATTACTTTTCTTTTTTTGTTGTTGATTTCCGTAGCCAAAATCTTTACACTTTTAAAATCGAAACAATGCGAAATATCACCTTATCTTTATTAGATCCAAGTTCTTTTTTCTGAATCTTATCTCTGAAGGTTTCATGGCATGAACTATTGATCCAACAACTCCGATTTTATATTTTATAGGGTGTTGAGATAAAAAATGTAAATATTTTTCAGACAAAGTTTTTCTCGTGGTACCAATCGTTGCCTAGGAACCCATTGTCTTTTCTGATAATTAACAGATTTAGGAAATTATTGCTGTTGTTTTGTTCCTCTTCCAATGTAAAATTGATCCTGTTCTCAATGTCTTTAATTATTTCAAAAATGTTGAAAGTTTGTAAGATTGATGGAATTTTGTCATAAGGAGCCGAAAGTATAAAATGTCATCTACATATCTGACGTAGAACGATATTTTGTTGATATTTTAATTCTAATGTCACCTTCGCAACAATTGGTGATAATGGAGAACGCATCGGCACACCACATAGTCGTTTGTAAACATTGCAATAAACAATGTAAACAAAGTTTATCGAAACATGTCGGGAAATGGTAAAATAGAAAATTGTCAAATATGCCACATGAAACTTTTTACCAAAGATTTCTAATAACAAAAAAAATATAAAATAAATTTAAATAAAGGTTGATAATAATAAATATAAGTATTAAAAGACCTCTTTATTGAATTGCATAAAATAAATCTTTAGGTTCCTTGTCGTAAGTACTTTTTATTTTATAAATAGGACGCATTAATCCTCGAGAGCCTAGTACATTGCAATGTAAATCGAGTAACGGATATAATTTGTTATTCAAGAAAATACCCCTATACCTCTTGTCGGTACAATTAATTTGATGGTAAAATGTGAGATTGTCCGGGGGAATTCGCGGAACGCGGAATGACTTTCGTGCAATCTCCTACATGATGAATTCCGTTCCGTGCAAATTTTAGGTGCCGATCAATCCTCATTCAAGAAAAAGTGGCAAGCGTATTATTGAATCGTGTTTTCTTGAGTAATAAAATCTCGTTTATTTGACGTGTTGTTTGTGTTTCATTGCTCCGATCAAATTCCACGTACTTGTTTTTCTTTATCGTCTATACTTTAATTGGAATCGATTGTTTTAATTGTGATAACGATGATATAATAAATGATTAAGTTGATAAATAAATTAGATATCTTATCTATTTTATTATTTTTCCATATAAATAATAAACATAATAAATAATAAATAATAAATGATAAAATAAAAAAAATAAAAAATACTAATAAATGAAAATATAAATATGTATGTGAATTATTTGTCAAAGATTAATTATTTTTCGTCTGTAAATTAAGATCGTTTTATTACGAAGTTAAAACATCTCGGGAAAATGGTCAAAATGACAATTAAAATCATAAAGATTTATTATTAATTAATTGTTTATTATTCGTAATAAAAGATTAACTTTTAATATACATTCGTCCGTTTTATCGATGCTTATATTAAGTCTTATTGAAGTCAATTTTTTTTTATTCTTATCACACAAATAAAACTAAGAATATAAAAAAAATAATAATAGACATTTCTAAAACTAAAGGAATTAATAGTATACACGGATTATTATGTCAGGAAAGCGATCTTTGCAAATTATACCAATGAAAATTTAAACATATTAGGGGTAGAAAATGTTCTCCTTAAAAAATAAACCCCGCCATTATTAGTCAAAATCTCGTTATCTTCATAATTCTAATATGATATTAAAAGTTATCGAATAAACGATTTCAAGTTTCTTCAAATTTCAAATTTTAATTGATTGTTGTCCTTCTGAATTTCTTGGCGTTACATTTCACCCCAAACATTGCGAAAATTGAGCCACTATTCAAAAGAATAAATTTTCTCTCTGGATAGTGTTATTTCATATATCCTATAGTGAAGTTCCACTATAAAAAGTTTTCCATTTTGGAGTCAGTCGAAGAATTTACAGACGAGAAAGAGTGAGGTATCTTATAAAAAATCACTCTTTCAAAATATCGGCTCAATTTTCATTCTTTATCAAGTGAAATAAATTTTACTTTGAAAAATTTTGTGAGATCTTTCAATGTTTGATTTTTTAAATCGTCACTGTGTAAGAATATATATGTGTATATTTGTTTTGTTTAAGTTTCTTTTTAATTGCAAGAGAAAAAAAGTATTGTTGCAGCAGCCATACTACATGGCCGTATAAACCATAGAAACAGTTGCATCAACCTTGAAGATAACTGCGTCGGCTAAATTATGGTTGTTCCAACAAGACTTTTATCTACCCTGCAATTTTGGTAAAAAGAGAACGTTGACAATCATCGTCCTTTAAAATGTTGAATCATCTTATTCGAATTAATAAAGTGAACTTTGAAACATACTCACGTTCAAGGAGGAACACATTACCGCCATTTACACATATATATATGTGCATCACATGAACGAAAAATGTATGCAAGCCGAATGCTCGATTCCGCTAATATGTGCAATAATCAATTTTTTTGTCAATGTCCCACTTTTTCACTGTCTGTCGACACTCGTTGATTTTTGTCAATTTTCATAATTTTAATTATGTCGTTGGTATTAAAAAAAAAAAAAAAAAAATAGAAATAAACATTTTGCTCTTGAAAAAGCGAATGAATGAATCCTTACATAAAATGAAAAATGTTTTATTTATTTCAATTTATTTCAATTTATTTAAAATAATGTGTAAGATAAAAAAAAATGTTGACATAAAATTAAACGACTAATGTTGAATGAAACCCATTGTAAAAAATTGAATTAACTGAATTATTTTCCCGTAAAAAGCTCAATTGGCAGTAAACCCGCAAAGTCGCAGTATTAAAATCTTGCCAACTGCAGTATACAGTTCAAACGTCATTACAATAACACTTGCGTTACTCGGTGGATTCGGGCGAGACACTGACTGCAGAGGACGGGAACGTCACATTTACTACTTTCACCACCGGGACAGAATTGTTTTCATTCAAATAAACCTTTATACTCGAATCGAGCAAATTCGTGCCAGAGGTATACTTGAATTTTTCCGTAAACATTTGATTGATCTACATAGATCCTTCAATTTGAAGTAATGAAACAATTTCCTTCCCAAACAATCGAACAAAAAAAAAAAGTCATTAAAATTCTTGTATTGATTTTTTGTACAAACAATGGAATTCGTAGACCTATCGAGAATCCTCTCGGATAGACAGACCATCTCGTCGGTCATCACTCACTAAAATTTCATTGACGCGCACACGCATTCTGCAAAAAAAAAAAAAAACAATACGGTCAAACTTAAGCAATGATTCTGAAAACGGAAACAAACGAATCGTTGAACAATGACGTCGTAACAAATGAATGCATGGCCGTCCATTATTTGTAAAACGCATCGTCCAGAGCGACGAATGATGAAAGAAACCCGAAACAATCTCGCTGAATCGACATACTACAACGAGGAACTTGCACAGGTCGCATTTTTTTTTTTTTTAACACAACGGCGCGTAAACAAAAAACGCGCAATGCATTCAAACCGACGGGTCGAGGAAAAGCGAAAGAAATTGATAAAGAAAAAGAGCACGTAAACCGATCATCGATCCAGAAAACATTTGGACACTCACTGGTCAGAGATGCGTAGGAGCTCGCTTCCCCTTTTACTATCAGGCCGGCTCGTATATAACTTCCTCTTCGCAGACGGGAAGTCGTTCGTTCACTTTCGCGCAATTCGGCCAGGCATCGCACCTGTCTCGACTGATCGCCGCGATACACCTGTTTCAATCGTTATAGCGGCACGAGCCAGTACTCCGTTAAGCCCCCCCATGTGCCATCCTATACGGCCCCAATGAATGGGAAGGGGAATTCGTGCCTGGCTTTGCCCCGTCGTCGTATGTATTTGTGTGTGTGACGTCAGTGGTCTTGGACCAGGCGACACGACAAATGATGAAAGTCGACCCGCGGCCACCGTTGAAGATAAAGAAGTCGAGGTGGCGTGGTCAAGGTCGCGAGGCATCGAGATCTCGAAGGCCAATCGCGAGCGAAATCACTTTCGATTATGGCGAGTCGCGACATGAATCTTTGAAGAGCGCCGATGGTAATGAGGAGGAACGTCTGTCGTGATCCCAGATGTCAACGAATATTGTTGATCTTATACGAAAACCTTTGACCGTAGGGAATGATTGATCCGATCCTACAAGATCCAATGACCCCTTTTGCCATCGCTGGGGATGTGTTCACTCAGATTTATTCATCAGACCTACTGCGACTATATATGAGAAAGATGTCATTAAAAACCAGAGGTAATAATGAATGAATGACAAAATTGATTCAGACTTGGTTAACATTTAATTTATATGCGTCGTCATTGTTTGATTTAGCGACTGGTTCTTGATCTGTACTTGGTCGACCATGTCCTGCCCTTATTTAATCAGATCATTGTTAAATTCTTGGCATTTGAAGTAAAGATTTAAAACTAGGCCTCCTTAACCGCTCCATAATTCAAAATGGCAGTTCTACTGGCAAGGACGTTTATTTTGCATTTGGAAACTTTGACGACAGATTCGGCAACCGATTCGAATTCAGCGACCCCGAAAACCCACGTACGGACACTTTCACCAATCTTCGTTAGAATTTGGGTGAAGCGTCCGCAGATACCTACTATATTTTGTCGAAACGTTGAACTGGAAAATTTCTTTAAATTTTCATGTTTCTTTACATGACTGTCATCACAATACTTGATTTGCTAAAAGAGGCATTTAAATCGACGACATCTTGGATTTGCAATTTTGAATTCAAATAATTCGAGTTTAGATTGGTGATCAGCGATCCCAAAACAGTTTCTCTGAAAAATTATTAAAAAGAATTAAAAAATCGGAATTCCTTGTCGTTAATGAGTTAATAGTTACCGACCGAGTTTTTCAACAATAAAAGTACAAATAAAAAGTGTTGAAACGTCTTTTTAAACTTTTGGCTTTGGAAGGGTGATTCTACATAACATATACAAACCTCAAAAAAATATCGCTGAAATTGATTCAATAATTGAACGAGAATTATCCGAAATAGATTTTTTTTTTTGCTGATAAGAGGAAATAATTTATTTCGAATATTCCTCCTTTAATTTGGAATCAATGTCATATTTTATGGTGAATTGTATATGATGTGTAGAATCACCCTTCCAAAGCCCGAATTTTGAAAATATGTTTCAATCAATCTTTTATTTATACTTTTCCTGTTTTTAGGTTAGGTCGGTAACTGTTCTACTTTACACCCTTTCACCCCCCCCCCCCCCCCCCCCTCCCCTCTCATCCGGTTAAAAGAAAACAGAATTATTCCTATCCGATTGCAAAATGTTTGCTTTTCGTTTTCGATATTTGTACATTTTTTTACGTCCTATTGTCACTCGATAATTTATTAATATTATTCGAAATGACGTCGTCATATACGACAGCAAGAAATTATTAAAGAATCATTAAACAAAATAATATTTTTGTTATCTAGGGCGCAAAAGTAATATTCGATTCAAAATATATACCCGATAGACGAGTTATATTAATGCGTTTGTTGTGCATCCACTTGTACGCGTAAAGTCGTATTTTGCGCCCCAAAAAACAAATCACGTATTGCGCTTCCAATGACAACAAAAATGTAGATCGAACATATTCCATCGTAGAATTCATTACCATCGTATTGTTTGTATCGAAAATTATATTGAAATGAATGCGATAGAGTTGGAGGGGTCCAGAAGTGGGATTGAGCAGCGAAAATCTGAATCCTTGAACTTCATTAATTGAAAAGAATTCAGACTTTCACTGCTGATTCCAATTTCTAGCCCCTTTTCGTTTACGAGCTGATGTAGCAGCAGCCTTATATTGAAATTTGTATTATTCCTTTAATTCAAAATGAATAAATTTGTAAGATTTTTTTTTCGTTTTATTATGTATTATTTTTTTGTGTATGTGCGAACAATTTAAGTTAAAAAAATTATATGTCGTATACATGGAAACAATTCAGAATGCAGACATTTCCCGTGCGATTATTTACGTAGAGTTTCGCAATGATAATTTTTCGAAATTGATTTAGTATTTGTCAATAAATCATACAAATAGTTAAAAACTATAATTACATATTATGTTTTGGTTTTGTAAATTTACATTTCTTATTCTTATGTATTGTTGTTTATGTTTTTACGTATATAATTTACAGAGGATAATTTTAAAAATGTATTCTTCTAGAAAATGTAAGTTTAGAAAACCAAAACGACATTTATATATAACTTTAGTTTTTAACTTTGTATATGATTCATTGACAAATACTAAATCAATTTATATATGTATATATGCGTGTGTGTGTGTGTGTGTGAGTGTGTTTAAGAGTTTATCATTTAAAAAATTTTTTTTTAATCTTTTAAATATAATTAAAAATTTGTTGAAAAGTACACGAAAAATAAAAAGTAAAGATGTTAGATCGAATTTACCGCAATCTCAAGGACTAAAATCAAATTACAATGCTGAAATAATTATTCATCTGGTAGAACCTGACTCCACGACGACTAAACTGAACAGAAATCCATAAATTGTTGAGTTCAGCCACGCTTTAGTAATTCTCTATGCAATTAAGCGTAACGCGAGCAATCCGTTCCGGAACAAACAGCTGAGAATTCAACTCGAACCAAAATAATTTAATAGAACTATAAATTATCGAGCTACAATAAATTAAAAAAAAAAAGAGAGAGAGAAAAAAATTATTACAGGATGATTGGTGCTATGAATGAAATGAATGACATCTTGGTAACAAGCAGACAAATAAATAATTATAAAATAAATAACAATAATAAATAGCACACACATACACGCATACAAAAATATGCAAAAAAGTTTCTAACAAAAAAGAAAAATATTCAAAGATTTCATAAAATTTTACATTTTTGCAAAGTTTGAAATTGAATTTGATATCGATGTAATAAACGTATCGAATATATATATTTTATGTAGATTTGTTTACTATTTGTATCTTTTTCGAATTTCCTATGATTGTAAAATTTATTTCAATACCCAGTAAACGAAAAATTATTGCGTGTTAAAAAATAGGATTGAGAACAATGGGGAATTATTAAGAAGCATTCATTTATTTTTGAACGTGAATACTTCTTAATGATTCCTCATTGTTCTTAATCTTTTTTTTTTTAGATTGTGAATAATTGTCAATCATTTTTCGTTTACTGAGTAACGAAATTAATTGATGACGTCGCGTTTGGAGTTTCATGATATTTTTTTATCATTTTAAATAAAAATACCCCATTTTGTATGTTATGTCATGATTTTTATCAAGAATTTTTGTAAAATTTCAGTAGTAAACTTTCTTTACATAATTATTTGAGGTGTTCAATATAATTCAATCGAATAGATTTTTTTAAATTATTTATTTCTTGAATTTTTATGACATGTTTTGTTCAATAGTAGCTAAAAAATATTACTAAACATTTTAACCAATTGTCACTTTTGTAATCTTATCAATATTAATGCCCTATTTTTGATTAATAACGTCATGTTTGTAAATTTGCCTGTGATTATTACAGGATATATACCCTCTGAATTCTCCCAGTAAAAAATGAATGAATAGTAAAATCGTCACTTCTGGCATGAAGTATCGCCTTATAGACGAAATGAAAAAGTTAAAGGAGGTGAAATAATCATATCATTCAAAACAGTGCCTCCATTTTTATTCCAAGATATATTCAGCTACTGTATCTTCCCTGGTAGAAATCTGTCCAGTTTTCTGTTACACTGTCCAGTTACCCTATACCTTTAACATGGGAAAAAAGCAAACTGGACAGAAACTAGCCAAAAACTGGACTCATTCCAAAAACTGGACTCATTTTCTACTAGGGTTAAATGCAACCTTTTTATCCTCGGTTCATTATGTGGAAATTAATCGTAAAACAGAAATATTTACATGTTTCAAATGCAAAATCAATTTCAAACATGAAAAAAAAAATATATATATATATATATATTTAGATAAGATAAAACTAGCCTAAACCGAATCAAATTTTTAAACGTATAACTCATAATTGTTGTTATATTTCTATCGGTCGGACAGCTCTCAAGAACGTTAAACACCCGATTCTCTAATGCCAATGTAAACGAGCTGTCGCAAAAACAATTTTCAAGTGTTCAGATATTGTCGGCTATATTTTTATATTTACCGTACCGTTAGTCACCTGGTAAGTTATGCGTGCGCATTGATCCAGGCCTCGATAAAAAAAAAGTGCCAATAAAGAAATACGCTAGATACATTAACAAAGAGCGTTGACGTCATTCTGTTTATTGATAATTGATTTCTTAATATCGCGTCTACGAATTATTGCCATAATTGCTCCAATTATTATCTATATTTTTCTGTTTAATAAACCTGGTATATACTTGTGTAACATTCAGTTATCCAAAGTATATTATATTTAAGAAATGGTATGTACCTAAGTTATATGGACAATTACAGTAGTTTCTTGCCAGTTTTTCCGATCCCATATCAAAAATATTTCATATCGTCGTAGCGAAATGCTTTCCACCTTTCATTCAATCTTCTCCATTATAACGCCATCTTATTCAATTGACCTTTTTACCCAAATTCGCTGCTCTGAAGATATTATGGTATCCACGCACAAATTCCCCCAATCATTATGCTGAACTACAATTCTCATCCAGAGGACTCATCCCGAATCGGTTGCATTATTCTGGTAATGCCATTGTTCTGGGAATCACTTGTTCTTTGCGCAATCATGACTCCATCGATAAAATACACCTTTAGTTACCTCTGTTCCTTCCTCTCATACCATTATTATTAACTACAATAACAATGTCAATCGACCAAGTTATTGTTTGTATCATGCATTATTTATTTTCCTTGATTGCAACTAACCTAACCTAACCAAATAACCCTATTCATGCATGTATCATTTATGTAATTTTTAGTGAGAACTCCTTAAATATAATTTTATAGCGCACACATAAAACTGAAAGAATAAGAACACAAAGAAAACTTCCTGTTTGAAAAAAAAAAGAATAAATGAAAAACAAAACTATAATATTCCGAACTCGGACGAATTGCAAAAAGAGTAAGACAATAGGCATTTTCGACTTCCTCCTAGCATTTTTTGCATTTTATACTTTTTTTTTGTACCAGTATGTCAAGGTCACGGAATAACCTAAGCGTAACGAGGCTGCTCAACGTCCGTCGCGTTTGCACTGCGGGGGTACTGCAAATACGACGATAATAACTTTTGGTAGAACTCAATCTCGATTGAACTTGTCTTATTCGAATTAGACCACAGCCGGGAACCGTGTCCTCACCAAAACCAATTCCGCAAGTTTACACGGGTTATGAATTAATGCTGATTTTACGCACTTTCCGGAAACATGCGAGAAAAATTAGAATGACTAGTGATAACATTCAACATTAACATCATTAAAACCATAAGAACAGCATGCATAAAAAATGTGTCAAAAGATATAAAAAGAACGTAAGAGTGGTAGTAGATCCAAATAAACGGAATTTGAATAAAGCAGACGAAGCAGACGTTGTCTGTTGCGTTGTTCTATATATGATTTAATTTAAGAAAACACCTTTCTTTTTGTTTTATAAAAGGCTTGAATAGATTTTATGATTTTAATATAATTGAACGTATATTATGACGTAATGTCGCGCCAATTGTAATCACAAAGAAAACAATACGTCGTCGTATATCACCGATTACACGTCATTTCGTAAAAAATAACAGATTGTTTAAATCTTAAAAATAGAAATATTTACATTTGGCACTACATTTAGGATTAACATAATTTTCAAAATTAATTAAATTAACGTTGAACTTTCTTCATTGCAGAATGCATAATTCGACTGTCGCTCGTTTCAAAATTCCAAATTCCGGATACGAACTGCAGTGAGTCGTGCGATGTCATCCTTGGCTTTGCGTAATTCAACGACTTGTTCCGTCTTCAAATACATTGTAGCAGTACTCTCTTCCTTAATTACGACCAATGAGTCAAGGTTGAAGTCACCCCCTGCAGGGGTGAATCTTTATTCCTCCTCTAGCGAGTCTGGAGCTCTGATATATAATCTCTGCTCCATCGAGTCCGCAGTAATATTGCAATAGTTCTGGAATCTGAGTAAAATCAGGATCTGGAATACTCCAATCAAAAAGTGCGGAGGTTGCAAGCCTTGAGGGTCCTACGACATAGTATTATATAATGGGACGGGAATTTAAATAACTCTCTACCTATGGACTAGAACTGTTTTAAAGTCCTCGCTTTAAATGAGCCTTTACACATTTTAATCCGGATTCTCGTAAGCCGCCAAAATGTGGCGAACAAAATGCCACTATTATGTATTACAAGTTCTTTTTTGATTGAGACACAATTAGAGAGCTCGAAAAATTCACACCATTTGCGCCGACAAAGTTGGTTCCATTGTTAGATAATACGTAAGAAGGTTTGCCTCTACGCGAAGAAAAACGTCAATTTACCATCAATTTTATTAAGAAAAATAGTAATAGAAATTTTTTATTTGTATGTCAACAAAAAAAATATGCAAATATAAGCCTTAATTAATTTTGCACCACGAGTTTTCCGATCTTTAATTAGAAAACGACCCAAAATTCTCGTGAAGTAATCGTTTCGATATGTTAAATAGTTATGAGAGTGGTATTGACGCCACAAAAGCTCTGACTGAACAATGCAAACACGGATTGCGACAAGGCCTTTGCTAAAATTTCGTCCATTCGATGTATTATTATCGAAGCTTTCGTATTCTCTTTAATTGTTTTTTAAATCCTGAATTAGTATATGCAACATTTCATTAAGAGTGAGGATCTTGGTTGCTAGTTTAACTCCTGTCTAGTCGCGAAGAGTAATAGAAACAATTATAGCTTGGATGTGATTATGTTAACCACATAATCGCATCACAACTGTCAACAAGCAGTTCAAATGCTTTTAATGAATTAAGGTTTTTTATGAGTACGTATCTTCGAAACTCTTCAATTCATTAATCGATTCATAATTCCATTTTCTTTATTATGTAAATGCTCAAGTTGGTTTTCAATTTCGATAATAAAGTCTTAATGAAATTGATGAATTTTAACTCAATTAAACGACAATTAACGCCATTCTAGTCAAATAAAGAAAATTGTGAGATTTTAATTTTGCGGAAATGAAAGGAAAATATAGGAAATGCCTGGCCTGATCCAATATTGAATCGACGAACGTGATGAAAGGCTCTCGACTCTGGCGAAGATTGTCTCGAGCACGTGGCTCCGAAATTCCAAATCAATTCCAAGTTCTTCAATAAGCGAGTCGCTTATCGTCAAAAATGCGTTTCCTAACGTTACATCTATTCCGTTGTATTACGTTGTAATGAAGGAAAGCTAACGTTTCTTTTGTTTTATGAAAGTCTTGAATATATATATATGCGTTCAAATCTCTGGGCACCGTTCATTGGTAAAATATGTTTTCATAAAGTTTATTCATGAAATATTTATTCTCAAAAAAATGTTTGTCCTTTTAGACGTATAATTTTATTACTAATTAATCTCAACATCAATAAATCGTCGAAGCAGCTCATGAAGTAGTTTACTCATTTGAAAAATCGTAAACAAACTTGTCAAAATCCAACAACTTTTATAAAATCAATAATGTCGACCTTAAAGAAGTAAAAAGTACATAAATATTTACATTCCTATCTTACATCTTTATTCACGATTCACGTGCTTGTTTATATACTCTGGTTTGTTTGAAAATTGTATTGTTAATAATTTAGATATATATTTCAACAATAGTGTCAAGAGGGCCACAAAAAATGGAAGAAATGTTATAAAGGTTACCCAGCAAAGACACAACTATAGTATCGATTATTGAACAAACATATCATGGTTGTTTCTTACATAAATGTTATACTTTAATATTACATTATGGTTGACTGTGCTTATTTATGGTTAAAGCCGTGTAAAATATTCTATTATCCAATAAATTTTCTATACACATTATTATAAATAGAGGATCAATTAAAATTGAATTACATATATATGCATTGGATTTAATCTTAAATATCTCGTTAATGTGGGAGGGAGAGGGAGGACTTTTTCACATGTTGCCAAGTTCAATACTTCGGTCAAACCTGAGGTATGATGGAGAAGTTTTGAAAATGTTTACTGTCAGTTTTGAAATGATGAACTTCCTTTTTTATTATTACAAGAAAGTATAATGGTTAAAACAAGTCGATCAATTTTGAACTTGAAAATGTTTAGTTTCTTCTTATTCTTGTTTAGAAATAAATTTCTTCTACTAATTTATCAAAATAAGAAAAGAAAATTATATTAAGTTGTGTAAAAACGTACATTTTATTGGACTCGGACTAAGACCTTCAGCGTTGCTGTAGAACGCAGAAATTGCTAATATTGAATTTCATATGAAAACGATAGATATAAGCAACTCTCTATAACGACGAATTATGTTCGTATATAGAGAAAAGAGAAAATGAATTTTTCTTTAATGAAGAAATAAATATATTTTTTGTAATTCTCTTCCAATATCTGTAATTTAATATGAAGATTAGACACAAAAATGTAAATAAAAATTTAAAATGTCATTGAAAATTAAAATTGAAATGAGCGTGTCTCCTCAGGATTTCCAATAATATACAATAATTTACATCAATTTTTGTGATTGTGCTGTGTATTGTCTTTTAACAATTCACAAAATAACAGATACAAATTTGAATTTTTTTCAAATCAATATTTGAAATATATTCCCGATTGATTTATTCTTTTCGAAGATTCAAAAAATCGAGGAACGACTTGAATTCAAAAGATTTGCAATTACTTCAAATTTGAGTCCAAGTTCCAGTATAAGGAAATCTTGTTGAATTGTCAGTCTACGATATCGAGTCCAAATAGTCCTCAAAATTTCTTGGAATTAAAATTGAGCCACTCATTATAGCAGCTCAAATTTATAATAAATAAATAATCGAATAATTAATAAAATGATCGAATGTATGGAAACGACCAATCCGACTCTCTAAATTTCATAGAGTTAAATTTCACTCTACATTGGATTGAGTCTGTGAATTTACACTTCAAACAGAGTGAAATGTAACTCTTAAAGAGTGAAAATTCACTCCAATAAATTTAAAGAATACGTTATAATCACTTCTTATGCAATTGATATGCTAAAAAATTGATAATTCTTGTCAATAATTCATCAATTGAAAATCTTCAAGTTCACGCGTAAAAAATCATATATATTCCTATACATTGAAGATTTTATTGCTTCGGTGATATCTTTGGATACGTGTATATGTATTATGTACGATTCGTTATTTATTCATTACGTATCAAATGTCACGTGCTCGAGCATGAGTGATCGTGCGATGCATACGCAAAGATACTCGTGGCTCGTATACTTTCCTCGAAATTGCAACGATTTTTTCTGACAGTCGTAGAACTTGATACGAAAGTGGATGGATTTAAAAAGTTCATTTTCACCTGACGCCACATGCACCGATATAGAGTTCGTAATTCTGTCATGTTGATGCAATTCGAGGAGGCCATATATTCGGCTCAAAAAGAAACTATACTGGGATGTAGAGGTGGACATCGATAGAGACATCTCTTTTTACACCATGTTTTTTTTTTTAATTAACAATGTGATTTTTAAAATTATTTTTAAAAATATAAATGATTGTCTCATTTTTTTTTAAAGATATACATATATACAATATATCTGACAACATTTAATTAAAACGTCGATTTCAAATATGATGTGTCTGGACGATTATATATAATTTCATCATTCCTAAATATTATGATTAATTTGATGTAATTGACGACAATCGATGAATACAATACCTATATATACATGTTGAATTCACTCTTCGACTTCTCTTTATTTTCAAATCACTCGAAACAACAATTGTATGTGACGCACGAGATGTCCTTTATCGGAGCAAGGATTACTTTTTCCAGCACGTCACAAATACAATAATTTCATCTTTACGATGGTCGCTCCCATTATGTACGCAATAATTATTAGGTAATCGGTCGTGATTTTATTAACGCGTTTACCTATACTACCTGTCGGTATACTTTAACAGGCGCTCGAAACGCGTTTCCAAGCGATCGCGATGTGACTGACGACCAGTCGAATGGAAAGTTTTCAACCCCAGACTTTTTGTCTTTTTTTGTCGTGCAAATGAGAATGAATCAGAGGTCACCGGGGAACCCCATGCGAATTAACGTCACGCAATGATATTACGCAGGTATAATGTGAATGGACTTTGTTGCACACCTGCGGCCATGTCCTTCGTTCGCACAAACGTTAAAACGTTAAATTACTCCCGTATATATATCGGCTGGCATAACTAAACGCAATATCCGATACGTTTTAGGTGTTCACTCCCAATCCGTGGGACTTTTGACGTGCGGGTACATGCAGCAATGCATAACCCATATGTATAGATATCTAGTATTCCTCGCATCTTATCATCACGAGTAAAATTGCAAGCTAGAGAATTGTGTTTTTTTCAGGAGGTTTGAAAGGGAAAAAACATGTGCACGATAAAGCATTGTTTCCTTTCTTTCGAGTGAAATTCTTAACACTTTAATAACAAACGTAATTGATCCGATACCCAATTATGTCATTTTTTTTCCATTACAAAACGGTAATTGGATAGCTTGGAGGAATTGCAAACGGCTGCGAAGATTGCCTCTTTGCCGGAGGTATTATCAAATACGAATCACATTATTTCTGATAATCAGAAAGGTAAAACTTGTATTTGTATATGTATGGGACATTCCTAGCCATTCCTTGCCGGGATACGTTTTTTTAACCATCAAAATTCCGATTTGTCAAAATTTTAGACTACATTTTTTTTTTTTTTTTTTTTTTTTTTTTTTTTTTTTTTTTTTTTTTTTTTTTTTTTTTTTGTTTTTTTTTTTTTTTTTTTTTTTTTTTTTTTTTTTTGT
>JAPYZR010006689.1:0-11336 GCA_030522945.1 Trichopria nigra
TATGTATATATATATGTATATATATGTATATATATATGTATATATATATGTATACGGGAAAGAATGATGCGACGAAGGAGGCGCGGAGTGGGCGGAGTGGGACGGGGGGAGGGGGGGGGTCGTCGGTGGTAGGGGAAGAGAGCGAGGGGCAACGAACGCGAGGGTCGAGGGAGGGGGGCGGCAGGGGAAAGTGGCGCGTGCCACTGTATAAGCTGACAGGTGGAGAGCGCGTGCCCAGAAATTCATCCTCCCTCTTTGCTCCTTCGCCCACCCGCCGCTCGCCCACTCCGCTCCGAGCCGCTCGCGTATACCCGCACGATATATACATACATATATATATATATATATCTATATGCACACGCGCGTCTTTTGGTTTCGCGCCCAACTTCGATTTTCCCGCTTTTCCGGACTCGACTTTTCCGCCACGTATACACACAACACTTATATATATACACACATATATACACGTACATACTTATATACATATGTATATAACTACATTTATATGTGTTATATATACACGTGTACAAGTGTAACCATTTCCCGCACTTTTCCTACTAATTCGGAATTATTCATTTCATTTAATAACTTCGGCGACTTCGGCCAACTCCTTCCCTATATATACATATATATATGTACGCGTGGGCACGAGCCGACGCGCCCCAAACCAGTGTGTGTGTATACGCGCGTATATACCGAGTGCCGTTGTGTTGTTGTTTGGGTGGGGGAGGGGGTGGGGAGAAAAGGCAATTTCACGAATTGGCAGGGATCGGATGTCATTAATCGCTCGTAAAATGGATTGATGTGCAATTAATGTCGTAATTTAACGAGGCATTCTCTTCAGCGACGATTAACGATAGGGGGATGGCGCGAAAAACAAACCGAAGAGAATGTTGATAAAAGTTGACGCGAATTGACAAAATGTAACAAGAATTGACAAAGAGTAAAATAAATTGACAAAAGTAATATAAATGGGAAAGAAAGTAATATAGATGGAGGAGAGTAACGCGAATTGAAAAACAAAAGTGACGAGGATTGAGAAATCGAAAAAAGCGATAAAAATGTCAAGGATTTAGACAAAAACCCAAAATTTTCATCAGAAAGTGATGAAAACTTGGGTACCAAAATCATTTCAAAAATTACAGAATGTCGACCGAAGGTGACGAAAAATGTCAAAAGGTTGAAGTGTTGAATAAGTTTGGTACAAATTAAAGAGGATTAACAAAATTGTTCAACATTCGGCAAAACAAAATTAGACAAAAATTAACAAAAATTGACAAAAAGTGACAAAAATTTACAAAACTGTTTTTAAAATCCACAAACACGGACGAAAAATGGCAAACATTAATAAAAATTATAAAAATTCGACAAAAATCGACGGAAATCCCAAATAAAACAACAAAAATTCACAAAAATTCACAAAAATATTTTAATAATCGACAAACACGGACAAACACTGGCAGAAATTGGTGATAAAAATTGATGAACATTCCAGAAAACTTAACAAAATTTTGAAAAGTGATAATAATTTACAAAAATTCTACGATAATTGACAAAAACCCCTAATAAAAGAACAAAATTTGAAAAAAATTTGCAAAAATAGATAATAATCCTACAGAAGTGCGACAAAAATTGACAAGCATTGACAAGCATTATTGATAAACATTGAGAAAACTACACCAAAATTGTATAATGTTCGACGACAAAAATTTAGAAAAACTGACTGAAATTTGGCAAACATCTGTGAAGCACTAAGAAAAATTGATGAAAACGTGACAAAAATTTACAAAAAATTGATAAAGACTCGATAAATATTGATAAACATTTCACAAAACTTGAAAAATTGAAAATAACTAACAAAAATTTATAAAGATTCGATAAAAATTGACAAAAATCCATAATAAAACCACAAAAATTAATAACAATTTGACAAAATTGACAAAAATCCGTAATACAGCATCAAAAATTCATAAAATTCGCCACAATTTGAAATGAATTGTCAGAAACTAACAAAATCCGGCAAAAATCCGACAAAAATCTGAAAGAAATCGACAAAATCCTCCAAAAAATTGACAAAAAATGACAAAAATTGACAAAAATTCCACAGTTAAATGTCCGAGTTTCTCATTTTGGTCCGTCAGCGTTTCGAGCTGCCCCGTTCCTCCTCGTCTCTACTTTCGCTCTATAGTCTCCTGCGGGTTTTCCCGCGCGCCCAAGAATTTCCCTTATCCTTCCCGTCTTGCGGCCTGCCTTCGCCATTTTGGATTGCGCCCGTTTCGGCGACCACCCCCTTTTATCGGATTCGATTTAAATGTTAATTTTCTCCGTTTCCATCTTTATTTCGCCCGCCGCGCGATATTTCTTGTGCAGGGGTATATATGTATACAGAGGTTCGCCTCGCCCGCTGCGGTATAATATATGTACGTATATGTACGTACTATAGTATATACGATTGGTTGCTGGGTCCAATGTACATATATATATATATATATATATATATGTACATTGGCCGGCCGAGGCCGCCACCGCGCCACCGTCTCGCGCCGTTAAAGCTCTATTTATTGCGCGGCCCTTGAATACGGTTCGTTCGTCTCTTAACGAATTTAATGGCCTACATTTACGCGGAATTATTTTCACCTATTTCCCGGCGCTTGCGGGCGGCAAAGGACGCGATCAGTCGGCGTGGATAAAACAGAAGTAACAATTTCGGTTGTATACATTTATCGCGGTTTTGTCGAAACTCTATAGTATATACTATAGTATAGTATTCGCGTTCACGAAATTAGTTGAAAATGATTTTCGATTGAGGCGCGAGTTTCGTAGATGTAAGAACGTATATTTGATCTGCGTATACGTACGAAAATAGCTATAGTAGTAAAATAAATACTGTAAAAACCGATAACAATAACGACAAAAATAACAAAATAAAACGTAGTAAATGATATATAACGTTCCTGCATACGCGAAATTTGAAGAATAAATCAAGTTATTGTTAACTTGTTGAAAATCACAGACATTCGCCGGATATAGAGAATCGAAAAGTAACAAAAATTACAAAAATAACAAATTCATAAATTACATGAATTATAAAAAGTAACATAAAATTGAAAATGTTATGCTACTTTTAGTAAGCTTCAAATTGAATGATGTTCCTCTTCATTTTTTATGTTTTTTGTACCTTTCTTCATTTTCCTTATTTTTGTTATTTTTTAATGTCATGTTAAAAATTGAATTTAAAGCACTTTTTTAAATAACGATAATATTTCGCTGAGTCTACAATTATAACAATTTCTAATTTTTTTATATTTTTGCCATTTTTGTTATTTTTGTTATTTTTGCCATTTTTTCTTTTGTTATTTTTGATATTTTTGTCATCCATCGTTTTTGTTATTTTCAACATTTTTGCCATGTCTGCCATTTTTTGTTATTTTTGTTATTTTTGTTAATCTTTGTAATTTCGTCATATCTGTCATTTTTGTTATCTTTGTCGTGTTCGTAATTTTTCGGTGATTTTTGTTATTTTTTTATTTTCTTCATATTTTCTTCACATATACTTTCTTTACTTTCTTCTTCTTAACTTTGTCATTGTCGCAGTATTTAATCTCGAAACGTTCGATAAAAACGTATTAAATTCATTTTCGGCAATATTTATATTGTATATTATACGATCTAAGGGGACGAATAATTTATTATCGCGGGCCACACAATATAATCATCGTTACGGCCGTCCGCACGCATATACATACGCACGAATCAGCGCGATACCGACGCGAAACAAATGTTTATTTCGTTTTGTTGTTGTTGTTGTTGTTGATGCAATTCGATTTAATTTCGGAGAAATCACTGACGCATTCGCTCCGTTCTATTCTCGGCTCTCGTCCCTCAATCCTACCGTTCAACCCCTCTTTATCTCTCTCTCTCTCTCTCTCTCTCTCTCACACACGCTCTCTTTCTGCCACTTTCCTGCCGTATTCGCGCTCGATCTTGTTCGTGTAACATCACGATACATGTACATACATACATACACGTCACGTTTATTCTCGATCAAACTGTTGCCAATGACGGCCTCGGTGCCGATGATAATTCCGAGTTACGTTACGCTAGTGGATTGTCAGTTTTCTGCACAATATATATATGTATTTCTACACGCTTTGTTTCGGAATTTAATGTCTTTTTGTTATTCCTGCTTTATCGTTGACAAACAATTTATTTAATCGTAATCTTTTGCTTGGAGTGTTTTTCTTAGGTTTTTCATTATCTTTCGGGAATTCAGTTTTAAATTTTCATCTATTCACCCATTTCCTATTCTAAGGAATGTAATGAAGAAAAATTTTAATCGTTTGTTTTTGTTTTCCAAGGTAATATTCCTCTTTTTTATATTTATACGTTTTCTACTTTTCTCGACGTTTTGCCATTTTTCTTCAGTTTTTTTTTTTTGGTACTACCCAACGACTATTAAGTTTTTTAAGCATTGGCATTATTCTTCATTTTTTATCATTTTTCTTCGTTTCTTCCCATTTTTAGCCTTTCCTACTATGGTCATGATTATTACAATTTATTCGTACAAAAATTGAAAGTCGTTTCGGAGTATTTCCAATTTTTCATTTCTCTCGAGTTTGTTAATTTTGTTTGTTTTTTCATCCTTTCGCCAATGTTTCATCATCTCCCTGTTTGTTTATGTTTACAAATTTTCTCTTTTATTAGTTTTCTTCATATTTATTATTATTATTCTTACTTTTTTGAAGTAATTTTAAATCCACGCTGTTATATTCCTTTTATATGGATTTTCTACTTTCCTCGGTGGTGTTTTATCATTTTTGTTTCATTTCTTCATTTTTATTTCATTTCTTCATTTTCATTTCATATATTCTCATTGTTGTCTCATTTTTATTCTTTCGTAATTTTTAATTATTTCACATATTTCTCCATTTTTTCACTTTTCTTCACTTATTTTCATTTCTTTTTATTTTTATTTATTTCTTCCCATTTTTAACCTCACCACTATTGTTCTCGTAAAAAATTAAAAGTCATTTTGTCGTGTTTTCAATTTTTTTATCATCTTCCTGTTTTTATTTTTTTTTAATGTTTAAAATTTATCTCTTCCTTTCAATTTTCTGTTTCGTTAAAAACTCCCTCTTTCCTCTATTATCATGATTTTTTATCAAATTTCTCAGTTTATTATTCCTACCAAATCATATCCATTATCATTATTCCTGTCAATTATTTCTCTGTTCTTTTTTCTTTTCTTTCAACTTTTCATTATCCCCGAATTTTTTTCATTATCCTAAAATTATAAGTCTTTCATTATTATTATTTTTTTTTTTACTTTTTTACCTATCTTTTATTAACCATTTTTTACCCATGATTCATCGTTGGTTCGGATTTACATTTATCCACAATAATGATTATTGATATTTCCTGAGGTTTAATCTTCCGTCAATTTTTTATAATAAATTTTTAATAAAAAATATATTTTTCTTATTATTCCAATAGTTATTTTTATTTATTATACACTTTTTACATTCATTATTATTTACAAAGTTTTCACATTCCTCCATAAATTATGTTTCAAATCTCCGCATCGTTGTACATTTTTTTAATACATGTCACCTTTATTATTTTTATCATTTTTCTTCATTTCTCAATTTTTCATATCGCTCCTAAAATTATTGTCATTTAGAAATTTAATAGAAAATTTTTAATTATTTTTAAATATTGTCACAATTTCGAAATTTTCCACGATTTTTCTTTTTATCACCACCGTCTTATCAACGTTTATCATTTGCTTATAATTAAAATTCATCAATGGAATATTCCATTTCGACATTTCCAGTCGGAATGAGTACCTCTCGTCACGTTGCCATTATTATAATAATCGAATATAAAATATACACAGCAGTAATTATGTAAACAAAAATATTCACGATAATCATAATAAATTATTATCGAGGAAAATCGTCTATTATTAAATATGTATTACATGTCTTGCAGATGACTTTTATCAACACTATATATACATCTGTGTATATGCGTACACGCGCTTCCGTCAACCTTTCATCGGATTGAGCGATTTTTTAATAAGCGCACCGAATTATTTATCGGCGACGATTCGTCGTCCATGATTAATCCGACGAATCGTATTTCAATGGCCATTTAGAAAAATAATTTTGCAATATCGATGACGCTGCACTTTGTACGTCTCATATATATATACGTGTATATATACTACTACGAGTCGCGTTCCGCGAAACAATCACGGTAATGAAATTCGCGTCCATCCGCTGCAATTATTTACCGCTCCGGCATTAATTTCCGTAAAATAACCTATCCTTTTTACTCAAACATTTCAATTTCATTTCCTCCTTCCTCCCTCGCCGCGAACTGCGTTCGACGACGTCATCGCTAAAAACAAAAAAACAAAAAACAAAAAAAAAAACAATAAAAATTAAAAATTAAAATAAAAACAAACAGCAGCAGTTACATGGCACATTGGTATCGGAAAAACAGACAAACCATTTATCCATTATGCATTTCATTCCTCGATTGATATAAAATGATTATTATTATTATTATCTAATCAACTCAATGCGACAATAAGTATAGTAGAGATGAAAATTAAAATTGTTGAACTTCCACGTATCTGTCGATTAATCGAGGAAACTCGTATCGACCTTGCGAGCTCGAAAATATCGCAGCCGACATTTGTTTGAATTCGTTATCGAAAATTGCCGTCTTAATCGTTTAATGTTAATACGATGAAAAGACTTTTTTAAACATTTCATTCGATTACTCGAATGGTATTCATGATCGATTGATCTAATCGTCATGTGTACAATATTATAATCGATTGCAATTTTATTTCTTCAGAACTTTCAATCTTTACAATTTTTGGAGAACAACATCGACAGTATCGAAGAATCTTTTATCGATTTATCGAAAAATTTACGTGGCAGAATCTGAAAAATCGAAGCAGATCGATTACCTCGAATAATCGATTTCTATATTGACGAACTATTCAACAAAGTCGTCGACATTGACCTTTTTGAGCGTGCAATTGAATTTCTTGCATCAAAATCGTGAAAAACTTTATTCGACGATTTATCTACCTGCATATAATTTTCAAATCGATTCATCGAAAATAATAATTATCTCTTCATTATCTTGACGAATCGATTTATCGTGACAGCAATAGGAAATTCGTACATCGGATAGATCGACAAAGATAAGAACGACAAACTAAAATTTGGGTAATTCCAATAGCCAATTTTAATATCGAATAAATCGATATTGCTCCCTTTTCGATTTATTTACTTTCACATGCTCTCGAGTTCGTTAATTCGAATAACACGAATCGAATAATCGAAGCATTTGCTGAATACAAAACCGACAAATCAACATTAATCGATAATTGACTAGGACAAACTCCAACACAATTGATAATCTCATCAGTCGTTCGATTAATCGATGGAAATTGATTGTTGACAAACTTTCATGAAACGAAGTCAAACGTTTCTTAATTAATAACGGTTATTTATCGATGATCGATAAATCAAAGACATTGACAATCGATACATCGAACATATTGATCGATCGATCGATTAATCGATAAGTCGAGAATTGAACGGATGATTGTATAGTCTCGTTAGTCGACATCAAAATAAATCCAATGAATAAATAAGTAATCATCGGTCCATAATGAAAGTTCGAGACTCCAGTATCGTCAAGTATGTCGATAATTCATTAGGTATTTGAAAATAAAGTCGATAATATTCGATAATTGTTAATCGAATGGAATCCGAGTCCAAAAAGCCAAGTCCAAAAACGCAGGTGTATAATTATCGATACAGTCGATTAATCAAAAATATCGTTCTAAGTATCTTTGAGGTCGACGTTAAAGTCTAATCAATATCGAGAAAAATCGATTAATCGCTAGAAATCGGTTGTCAACAATCTTTTTATCAAAGTCAATTGTTTCTCAATCAAGAAAATTCTTATAAAGCATTGATCGATAAATCAACGAAAATATTGACAATCGATAAGATCCACGGTCGATTAATCGAAAAAGATCGAGAATCGAGAAATGGAGAAATGAACAGAGCAGATTAGCCTCGTTAGTCGACTTGTCGAGATAAGTCTGACGAATAATCATCGGCCGATTACGACGGATCGAGAAGTTCAGCATTCTGAAATATCGACCATATTCGCTATTATCGATACGTCTTTACAGAAGAGGTTATCGATAGTTTTTAATCGAATCGTGGTAAAAATCGATACAATCGATAAATCGGAAATATCGTTTTAAACGTCTTGAATGTGTCCAAGTTGAAATCGAGTCGATGTCGCGTTATATAGGCAAGGATACGAGCATGGCCACCGTTTGTCGTAAACATATCACGCTATATATATGTATATATATATATATATATATATCGTATATCGTATATATATAAGGTCGCTCCATTCCGACTAAATTCTCGTAATTACTCGGTGCGCGCCGCATCGGCAATCGTACAAAAGACTCCCATCCAATTTACATATTCATCGCACGGCAGCCGGCCATTAACCCCCTCTATCACTTTTATCAACTCGGCTCCGAGTACCGAGACGACTTCGACTCTGCTCTTTTTTTACCGTCGTCAAAGTCCCGAAAAGCCCTCCCCCCCAAACTACTCTTTTTTACGTTCAATTCGGAAAAATCGCTTGCTCGAGCGGAATCGAAGCACGTCGCGGCGCACGTACACACACACACACACACGCACACACACGCACCCACGCACCCACGCATATACTCGTATGTATGTGTTTGCCAACCAGCGTAATCACGGTTGTCAGTCGGCGCACGTGGTCGTGCGGTTCGTCGCACGGACGCCAAGCCCCGTCACGGGTGAAAAGTCGAACCTGACGCTACGACGAGTCGTCAGCCACTGACTCGAGTCGAACCGACTGAGATCGGAGCCGCTCGTCTCGTATTATAACGTCTCGCCGGTAACACCCGAGGCTAGCCGAAGCTGCTGTTACCGCTGCTGCTGGTGCTGCTGCTGCTGTGCCTGGGTTGCCCGCTCGCCTGCCTTTTGCTCGTTTCTTCTTCCATCCCATCCTCTAAAAGTACGCGCGGTGTTTCCGAGAGAAGCTCAATCCAACCACCCACCCACCCACCTATACCCGTCAAGCCATCAACCCCGCGCGGCGCGTATACGTACCTCGTTCAACCGCCACCTATATACACCGTCAGGGCCGTAAGCAACGCGCTGCAGTGGCGCCAATCCTCTTCTTCCCTTATTCCTGTATTTATATATATACGGATAACCTATGTTCACTTCACAATATCGAAAAAGTAAAAAGTGGATTTAAAAGAACATCGATTGTACCGCAAAATATTTCGTTTGTACCTCGAAGGGAAAAAAGTTACAGAGGTTACAAAAAACGCCAGCACCCGACATTAAGATAAACGTATCTAGGGAGCTACAGCGGTTACAACAAAAAATTTTTTTCTGCGATTTCTATAAACGAAATAGGTACATGCAGTAATTTTTCTATCAGCCCACTGTGAAGGATATAAAAGTTACAACAGTTACAAAAATTTATTAAATTTGTTTAAACTTTTATGGCGCATTAACTTGAAAGCAGATAAGGCCACCAAACTTATCACCAAATTAGCAACACCCAATCATTTTCTCTCATCAAACCACTTCATCCAGTCCTAACTTGGTAATTAATGAGGTACAAATGATACCAAAACGATGTTACAAACGACTGATTTGATATAGTCATTAAATAACGTCAGAAGTAAGGACTGGATGACGTGGTTTGATGAGAGAAAATGATTGGGTATTGGTAATTTGGTGATAAGTTTGGTGGCCTTATCTGCTTTCAAGTTAACGCGCCAGAAAAGTAAAACAAATTTAATAAATTTTGTAACTGTTGTAACTTTTATACCGTTCACAGTGGGTTGATAGAAAAATTTCTGCTTATTGCTAATGTCATGTTAAGTTTGATGACACGATCTGCATGTACCTTTCGTTTATAGAAATCGCAGAACAAATTTTTTTCTTTTGTAACCGCTGTAACTCTTGTGCCTTTGAGGTACAATCAAAAATTCATGTGGTGCAATCGGGTACAAACGATTTAGAATGCTTTGCATCCTATACAAGATACGTTTATCTTAATGTCGGGTGCTGGCGTTTTTTGTAACCTCTGTAACTTTTTTCCCTTCGAGGTACAAACGAAATGTTTTGCGGTACAATCTGTTACAATCGATGTTCTTTTAAATCCACTTTTAACTTTTTCGATAACTTTTTCGATTAACTTTTGTGAAGTCGGGTGCCAGGTTCACATAGGTACGATTAACTTGTAAGATTAAATTTTGACAATCACTGACAACTACTGACTACCAAAATTAACAACTATTAACAATAATTGACATTATCATTAATCGAGAGGAAATACCCTTCACTGAAAAAATTATGTTCGGTGTCCGAAATGACACCCGATTCGGTGTAAATCCGAATTTTTTTAGTGTTTACACCCACTTGGGCGTCATTTCGGATCACGTACAGTATTTTTTGGTGTACTTTTCCGAAAGTGACATGACGAGGATTGACCAAACCTACATTTTCATGATAAGAGTAATGAAAATTATTGACATAAATAGAGACAAAAATCTTTTAGACATTTAAAGGTAAATTTTTTTAAATTGACAAGAAATATCAACAATTGACAAGAATCGTAAAAAATTATAAAAAAAACTGATAAAACCGATAATTCTTACCAAAATGACAAAAAGTAACAAAACCTATAAAAAGTAACTAAACATACAAAATGTCAAAAATGTCAAAAATGTCAAAAATGTCAAAAATGTCAAAAATGTTAAATATGTCAAAAAAACTTACAAAAATGTCAAAAATGTCAGAAAGTGCCATTTTGACAACGGAAACCTCCCGTAAATCGGCAATTCCCCCATCGGCAAACTTAAAATCGACAAGTCGGCAACTATCGATAAGTTGCGTAACGCCTGCACCAATAAGTGGCGAAGGAAGGAAAGTTCCGACTCGGCCAGTGCGCGATTCCTCGCGCACACTTTGTTACGATTCCGTACACATTATTTTACCTATACACACACACACACACACACACACACACACACACACGTACGTACGTGCACCGGGGAGCCATTCGCTCAGTCGGCCGGTGTGTCATCGCGGTTTCACGGTGAGCGCCGGGATTCGCCGCTTACTCTTTTACACACACACACACACACACACACACACACACACACACACACACACACACACACACACACACACACACACACACACACACACACACACACATATACA
>JAPYZR010006692.1:0-10062 GCA_030522945.1 Trichopria nigra
TTCATATAAGGTATACGTTTTACAACTGTTTATTTTTTTATTTTTATTTCTCATTTTTCGATTCAAAAGTTTTTAAAATTATTGAGAAGTATTCTTCTAGTTTAGATTTTACAGATTTTCATGTATTCAAAAGGTATTATTTTTTTATTTATAAAATTGTATTGAAATGCATCCATATTTTGGACATATTATTTTTTGATTTGAAAGTATTCGAAATACACAAAATAAGGATTCAAAATAAGGCCGAAACGAATGCATTTTTAAACATTCCAATGCATTTTCGATTGCTGATGCATCAAACAATCTTCTAAATTCTCAAACGATTAATGTCGGAATAAAAAGGTTCACATATAACGCAGAAAACATCGACATTTAAATTTCGTTTTTTAGTTTTAATTGACTATTGATGCATTTTTATTTTATTTAATTTTAAATTCAAAATTTTTCGTAATCGCCAAATACTCTGAAGTTTTACCTACAATTAAGCGTTTATTATTACTCATATATGAAAAGAATATTTAAAATAAAAAACATCGATTATATTGTACCCCTGGTAGAAAATTTAACGTGGCCTTTCCGTGACCACGGCTCCAGAAGCCCGGCGCTCGGGAGGTCATGCCAATTTTTTTTACCAGGGACTATATATAGTACATGAATCTACAATTTCGAATGCGTTGAGAAAATGTTTTTTAATTGCGCAATTTTCGATGTTTTTTTTTTTTTTTTTTTTTTTTTTTTTTTTTTTTTTTTTTTTTTTTTTTTTTTTTTTTTTTTTTTTTTTTTTTTTTTTTTTTTTTTTTTAAGTAAGAAATCGATCATACAAGATTTTCTTCATTTACCTCATCTGTCTTTCATTACCAAATAGCGGTCGATGCGACGAAATTTTTCCAAAATCGCATTGAATCGTTAGGATCGGATACAAAAGCTAACTATTTGAACGAAACCTATTACAACGAGGTTTTTGGGGTCGCTGATTACCAATTTGAGGTTAGTTTTATCAAATTCAAAATGGCGGACCCAATATGGCGGTCGCAAAATTTAAAATATTTATTGATTTTTATGATTTTCGGTATCCATACATTTTTTTGGTTGCTGATTACGAATATAAGATCAGATTTTTAGAATTGAAAATGGCGAACCCAAAATATTCATTAATTTTTATTATTTTCAAATGGAGCTACTTTTTTATACGATCCTAACGATTTAGCGCTGATTTCGAAAAATATCGTCGTATATATCAATCACCATTTTGTGTTGGTTAATAAAATGTAATTTAAAAAATCTAGTATATGATCGATTCGAAAGTTATGAAAAACGAAAAAGAAATAAGGACGAAAAATCGTCTTTATTTCCATATATTTTTACAAAAAACTACATGAAAATCGTTACTCAAATTTCAACAAATTTTCACAATGACATTTAAAAGAGTAAATTAATTCGTGTATACTCTTGATTTTTTTTTATATAAGTATATTTTTTTTCACTTATGTCCACTTATGTCGGTTAATGGGTTAAAATTGTAACCTTATCTGAAACGTAATTAGAATTTCTTTCAACAGTCCATTATCGGTCGAAAATTACATTTAAATGGTCGAATATCGTAAAAAAGAAAAGTATATATCAATCATTTTATCTACTTATTATCACATCGCACCTGATGCGCTTATTCCTCGACGAATTAATTGTTTTTTTTTTTTTTAATGATGTGAGATCTGACAGACAACCCAGTAATCAAATACATTGAAAGGTCAAAAAACGAATGACAATGGATTCAAGTGGATTTAAGTTGATTCATTTTTTATCCATTTTAATCCACTTGAATACATTTTAATTCGTTTTTTGACCTTTCATCAATGCATTTTCGATTACTGATGAAAATGGTTCAGAATAATGCGATTAAATCCCTAATAATACACGACTAAACTACAATCCATAAAAATGAATATTATTATTTTTATCGTATTTTTCATTATAATTACTTAATTTATCAGCTTCATTAATTAATTAAGCAATTAAACAAAAAAATAAATCATTGGTTAAGTTTTTATTTTCGAGATCGATTTTATCGTGATATCGTAATTTCACAAAAAAAATTAGTTTTAATTCATTGAATGACTATTTTTATTGACATGCATTTCTGGTTAAACTTCACCAATCAACGATTTGCCTTTGTTTTAATGAACGATATATAACACTCTCTTATTGTTATAATAAGGCATATTGACTGATATGTATATATATACTTTCTTTATCGTATATAACTTTCACCGATAATTTGTGTCCCTTATCGAAATCGAATGTTAACGTGGGGTGTATTTGATCATCGGACAAAATCTAAAGATAATATGCCTTTCACGTTTACGTAAAACAAACGACATAATAATTTATACATTTTTAGGTAATTTCAGTTGGACAAGATCTGTTTAAACGGCAATCATGAGTTACGGCGTGGAATCTCCCGACAGCATTAACCACGAAGTGGCAAAAAATGTGCGTAAAACTATACTATATATATATACACTATATGTGACAATGACGTATTGTTAAATAATATTAATCTATATATATTAAATATTTACTAAATTAAATTAATTTTATTTTTTCTTCGCTCATATGACATAATACAATTTAAATCAATGAATCGATAAAATTTTTGTCAATTGCATGTTGGCAAATTACATGACCCAATCTAAATGAATTAGAATAGTAATAAAAAAAAGTAATCGGCAAGAATATTATATTTTTACCTGAATTGATGAGCACTGACAATTTTCAATTAATTTTTTATTGGATTCAGAAATTTGAAGATTTTTTATTCAAATTAATTGATTTGTGTAATTAGCCATTTGAAAATTTAATTTCCATTAATTTTCATGATTTCAATTTGATATTGCAACGCATTTTTATTTTACTTATTTATAAATCTCTTTCAAATCTTGACGCAAAATTGCTTTATTTCAAATAGAAAAAAAAATCAAATGTATTGATAACACATTTATTTTATATCTTTTCTTTATAGATTTTCTCATCTTTAATTTGTAAAATCACTTACAGATTCTACTCTTTTTACGATACCTTAATTTACTCCTCTATATAGCTAAATTACCAAAATAAATTTCAAAATGAAATTACCAGATTGTTGTAGAAAACAGCCAGTTATATACAAAAATTGTTTATAGGTAGAAGTAGTGGATTTGAGAAGCGATACATTAACTTGCCCTTCAGATTCAATGAGGCTGGCCATGTTCAAGGCTGAAGTTGGCGATGATGTGTACGGAGAAGACCCGACTGTTAAAAGTAAATAATTTGAGCACATATGCAACATTACTAAAATAAATAATATTTCTTCGTATTTGCAATTTATAATAAAATTTCATTTAGAACTCGAAGAAAAAGCTGCCAAATTACTCGGTAAAGAAGCTGCTGCATTCGTAACTTCTGGAACAATGGCGAATTTGATCGCAAGTATGAAGAATCTTACAAATATATATTTTTATATTTATAATTAATTACAGATAAATGTAGATTTAAAATATAATCTGCATTTTTTGTCTTTCCATACATTAATAGAAATTTCTTCAAAGTGTCAATTTTCGAATGATCGTTATTTAAATATAAATAAAAAAATATAAGTTTACATTACTGATAAAAATAAAAAATGACATAAATAGTTAAAATGTAGACAGTCGTGCATTTTTTGGACAATTTTGAATATCATTTAATTTTCAAATTCTATTGGCATCAATAAAGGTCAACACTGTACACTTATTCTTTTATAAAATAGTTGCGTTTTCGTAAACTTTGACTTTTATTATTATGTGTACTTTATAATTAAAAAAAAAAAAATCATCAATATCAAAACTATAAATCGATAAAGATAAATGCATTTTAATTTCTTTGAGTCCAAAAAATTTGATTTACTATTTTAATAGCTACATTAATCGAACAAAAGTTATGTACATTACAGGGCAAATTCAAAATTGGTATTTGTTCAAAAAAATCAAATGTTTATTCCAATTCTCACATAATATGCATTTGCACAATTGCAGTTATGGTCCACTGCGACAGGAGAGATAGTGAAGCCTACTGCGGCAAGGAGTGTCATGTTGTGCGGCATGAGCAAGGAGGTGCTGCTCAAATCGCTGGCGTGACTCTTTGCATACTGCCAAACAACCCTGACGGTACCTACGATCTCAAACAGCTGGAAAGCGAGATACACATGGGTAACATTCACGAACCAACCTCGAAGTTAGTCTTAGCAGAAAACACTATCAATGGAAAAGTCGTGCCTCAATCTTGGATCAACGACTTGACGAAATTAGCAAAGAAATACGGTCTGAAAAGACATCTCGATGGAGCCAGATTGTTCAATGCTTCCGTCGCTTCAGGTTTGCCTCCATCGACTTTAGTTTCCAACTTTGACTCAGTATGTTTTTGCATAAGTAAAGGATTAGGAGCACCAGTCGGGTCGTTACTTTGCGGGACAAAGGCATTTATAGAAAAAGCCAGAAGAGTAAGGAAAGTTTTAGGTGGGGGCATGAGGCAAGCCGGAATTTTGGCAGCAGCTGGTATTGTGGCGCTCGACGAGACTGTCCCATTGCTCAAATATGACCACGAGAAAGCGCGAAAATTTGCCGATGCCATCAACGAGGTCAAGCTGGAAATGTTTTCAGTTGATATTAAAACCACTCATACAAATATAGTATTTGTCAAGGTATCGTCTGAAAAGGTGACAGCTAAGGACTTCATTGTGAGACTGAGGCAAGTTCGGGACAACGTCGAAGATGATAAGATAATCGTGCGTGGTATGGCCATGTCAAACGATTGGGCGCGATTTGTTTTCTACCGCGATATTAATGATTGCCAAGCCGAGCTTGCGATTAAAAAAGTTAAGTATGTTATGAAAATTTTATCAACTGGTACGTACGAAGTTCGAAACGGTGTTTCAGAAACAAAGTAGTAAAACATATAAGAATTAATAAATTTATACATGCGCAAATATAAATTGTAGAGTTTGATATACTTTGATAAAATGTCGAAAAAATCAAAATTTGTATAAATAATCTTTTATTAAATTACGGGCCCAGCCGTACATCCTTCACTCTCGTCGTACAAGAAACTAGCGAACACAATGGTAAATGCAGGCAAACCAGAGATCGTTCGATCTGCTGACTCAGTTCAGTCTGAAGAGACAAGTTCTCGAAGAATCAAGATTCAATTCTGAAAAGCATCATTGGTAGGATCGTCGTCCTCGTCATCTTCATCGTCTTCACTCTCGAAAGTATTGTCCGGGATGTCATATAGTCGTATCATTGGCTTATTTGGATCCTTCATGATCAGGTACTTGCCATCCTTTTGCTTCATGCAAATATCAATGATGCAACGAAGTATTCCCCAGGCATTGTCCATATTTAAATTGATCTGCGTTGCGAATTCGTTGGGCTTGTACTGCTGCGTGCCGAGGATCACGTGCTTGCTCGAATCACGTACCATGGCGCGAGAAACATATCCAAATTTAAGTTGGTCAGAACCAGCAAGTAGGGCTTGGACTGTCCACTTAGCCAATTTGCATGCATTGTTGCGCAATTCATTAGCGAGGACAGCTCCTCTTTGGGTGTCTAACTTCTGTCGCCACTCGACTCCATTTGCGAGCTTCGAATCCCACTCATTTAGAGCCTTTATAGTCAAGAATTGCATCTCGTTGTTAGGACCCTGCATGACAGCGTCGTGTTCGCATCGGGCAACGAGAACAATTCCGTTGTTCAAGTCCCATTTTCGATAACGATAAGCTACACTAGCAACGTCTCCTTCCTCTTCCTCTGAGATGAAAGGATTTCCTTCATCAAACTTGTGTCTAGGTTCACTAGATTTCAATACCTGCTGTGAGAAATTGTGATTTATAAAAGTGGCTTCTAATGCTAGATTCCTTGGGGAGTTGAGAGAGTTTCCATCATCCTGAGGAGGTTCTACGCTAGTTTCGTTCACAGTGAGTAAATCGAACTCAGTGTTGTCTCTCTTATCAAAGAACAGCTTGTCTCCAATTTTCTCAATGACAATGTCCCACGAATAATTACTACGTGTGCAACACATAATTGTACCTAAAATAGCATCAGTGGCATAAACAGTTCCTTCGGTTTTAGACAACTTTCGAATCACCGGGTCATCTGTGGTTGTTACTGTGTGGAAGATTCGATCGATCCTCTGCAGAGGCTTTTCGTTTTTAACATTTACTCTGTCATACGTTTTATCATAATACTCGAGAGAACCACAGCATAGAACATCTTCACCTTCCTTGATACCAGGAAGCGATAGCTTGGCAAGCCGTGGAAAGTCCATTTCTTCTATTGTTACCCAGTCAGGGCGTACAGCAACAGACGCATCGCGAATTTTTAAAGGTGCCTGATTTCTATTCCTCAGACCCTGCTGACGACCCCACCGTTTTGTTTGACCCTTTCGTTCTCTTTCTCGAAGTTTTAATTTACCTAGTTGCTGCATTTGGTTTAAGCCGCCGCGTTGACCACCACGCCCACGCATACCTCGTTGGTTACGTCCAAAGCGACCACGTTGATAAGGTGGCTTTTGAACTCGTGTTGTATCAACCAGATGAAACGTGGACTCATCTTCATCATGGTAGTATGCATATTGGCTTCCAGAGCCAAATTGAGAAGCATATTTGTCTAGAAGATCAAATATTTCCATTAAAAATATTATCAAATGAATACTTAGGACAAACTGATGCAAATAATCTTTATATAATAATAAGGAAAACTTTCAATTAATCAAGGAATCAATAAAAGGAATCAAAAATCAAGGAAAAAAAATTTTCAAGCTGTAAGGTTTTCTATTGGTAGAATGCAGATTGAAGATGTTAGAACGTGAATCTAGGGAGAGCATATTTGGTTGCATAAAGTGTATATTATACTTGAAAACGTGTCTTTAAATGTAGGTTAAATTTGAGTTTCCTTATATCGGAATTTCCTTATATTCTAATCGTTTGCAATACTCTGTGAAGCTACTGTATTTTCTAATTGATGACCTTGAATTACATCATTAAAAATAAAGAACTACAAAAAATGTAAAATGAATGTCTCCTGATTTGAAATGAAGCATTTACTTAAAAGATAAATTAAATTAGATACCCCAATCTTCATTTGAAAATGAAAAAGTTGGAGTATCTCTTGTCATAGATATATTTCTTTTAGGTGATTTTGAAACCTAACATTCAGTTCAACTTATATTATGATTATGTTTATTACATTTTTATTTTTGTATAAACAGTCAATTACATAACTTTTTTAAAGTAAAATTGAATTACATTAAGTTTGAGAGTGAAATTTATAGCAAGACTGTAAAATTTTTCGGCTACTTACAGTTGCTCAATCTGAGTAATACTCTTTTACTTATACGAAATATATAAATAAATATTAAATGTAACTTAAACACTGTGAATTGAATTTCACTGAAGATTGTAATTTGAAAATGAGCAATATCTGGTTTTAATTGAACTTTACATAAGGTGTCTTGAATAAGAACAAGAAAGATATGTGAAACAATTTTAGCGATAGAAGATGATAGATCCTTGATTATAGTACATTTCTAAAATATACATTGACAAAATCTAAATAGCCCTTATATACATGTAATCAAGACAATGATGTAAAACTGATTGATCACAAAACAAAATTTTAAAACGAGACGTATGTTGTTGGTATACTATGTAATAGGTATCTTTTATTTTATAAAATATATTTTGAATTGACATATACAACTAATGTATATCCATATGAGTAAAAAGATTGACAGCTGTGCTACCAAAACAAGTTGTTTAATCTATTAAAGTAGAAAGCATGGCATTCAAATCATTAATGAGAAAGACAAATCAAAATACAAAATGTTTTAAATCATTTTTAAGTAGGTTCTTCTAAAATGTGATAAATTTGTAGGTAACACTAGTGTAGTAATTTAATTATTTTACAAACATAGTTTGTATTCTTGTAATGGCAACGTGGAAAATACAGCGTTAAAACACTATACAATGCGATAAAAGTGTGAACAATAAAATCCGTAAAATATAGAGAATGATCCAGTGGTTTGTTTTCTCAGCTGAGTTTTATGTGAAATCTGTAATTAATTGTTTTGTTTGTAACTATTCCATTTCTGCACTAGCACCACCTACAACTTTAGCATAAGCCAGGAGAACCCAGGGGGGTCTAAAGTGGAACAGCTACCGACCTAACCAAACAAAAAACTATAAATAAAAGAGAATTGAAACTTTTTTTCAACATTCTGGCTTTGGAAGGGTAATTTTAGAGATCATATACAATCCCCAAAAAAATATCATTGACATTGGTTCAAAATTGAAGTAGGATTATCCGAAATAAATTATTTTCTCTTACCAGAAAAAAAATAATTCATTTTGGGCAATCCTTGTTTAATTTTCAACAAATAACAACAATATAAATTACAACAATACAAAGTTATGTTCAATCACCCTTCCATAGTCAAATTTTTGAAACGTTTCAATCACTTTTTATTTACACTTTTATTGTTGACTGTATTGACTATATTACAAAGTTGCATTCACAGTTGCATAAAAAATAAATGAGAAGCGACTGAAGTACTTACTTGTAAACTTTTTGTCCTGAAAACTTGCACCTGTCCAGTCAGAGATCTGTCGAAAGAGAAAGATTACGTTAAGATACAGGTCCACGCAGAAGAGAAAAAATCTTCATGTAATGTGTAAATTGCAATAAAGTAATAAAAAGATATGTTTTACCTTTCCTAGCCTATCGCCTTTAGAAAAAGGCTGATAAGGAATGTCTTTGAACTGATCTGGTAGTTCACAGGGACCCCAACCGTCCGTATTGTCCTGAATCGCCGGTGCCTGGAAGTGAGGAACTTCATCTTTGGAGTCGACGATTTGATTACATTCGTCATACATTATGAAGTTCTAATTTGGCGGTTCCCCGCGTACAAGAGTATAACAGGAGGAATACGAGGCCAATCGAGGATATCCTCCTCAGAAGACCCTTGTATGTTTAAAAAACTGCACTGTCTTCTAAATATGTATCACGATATCTCTTATTTCGCTTTTTACTATATAGTTGCGTACGTCACCGCGACACAGACACGCCACAGTGACCAGAATAGTCGTGAAATTCCGGAAGTCGATTCACTGCGAACTCGAATTCAAAAGCTTCAAAAGTCTTGTAGGTATGTACATATATGCACGCATGTACATATCTACTAATCTCTGTACATATGTACACCGTACACCGGGACCCGCGGAGGAGGGTGCGCAATCAGACATCAGCCATTTTCTGGGTCCGCTGGCGCGCGAAGATTCAAATCATTCAAAATGCATAATTGCATATTCGAAATAGCAAAGAAGAATAAAGCGTTTTTGATAAATTACTGAATAGACCGAATGGACGCAATGAATATTAGCTAGAGTACATATTACAGTATATGATGTAAATTTGTATTAATCTTAATATATGTTAATTCATTAATGCGTTGTTCTTTTTCGAAAATTAAAAGCATTCGGAATAGAATATGATTCATATTATCAATAAGAAATTAGATTCGTGCACCCATCAACATCAACAACTGAATTCTTATTGAATCATTTTAATTCTTTTTTGTTTGCTGAAGGGATAGGCAATGAAAACTATATTCACTAGATCATTTTTTATGAACTCAAAATGAGCCCTAAAAGAAGTACTTAAGAAAATGGACTCTCAAATCGAGTTTTTGGATTATAATTATATTACCAAATATTTTTGTACATTGTTATATCACTATAATCTAAATAATATAAAAGCGACTTAAAACATTTGATAATTATTACTTTAAAAAATAAAGATCCCAGTAAACGAAAAGGGATTAAAGGGCAGCGGAACGAAATGCGAATCGCCCGCTCCGAGAGACGCGTGAGCGATGTCGTTCGTCAGGCCAGGATATATGCCAGAAAAGATCAGGCAGCACAACAAGACTTCTTTGAGGAGCAGGAAGGTGTCCTGTATGGCCCAGGAATCGCAGATTAGTGGTAAGTCACGATTT